>NCVS01001499.1:11241-37224 GCA_003055095.1 Goniozus legneri
TTTTTTTTTAATTTTTAATCTCGTAAAGTTAATCAATTAGAGTAGTAGTAATCATACCATTAATCAATTTAATTCATTTTTTAAGCACACATATATTTGATTTTTTACATCAAATTTACCAATTGCGATTACAAAGAAATTGTTCATTTCGTAAAGAAACAAATGAAAAAGAAAGAAATTTTGTGAAGTCTTGAATATTTTTGTCTATAGTGGCAACAAGGCTTGCAAAAGTCCTTTAGTTTTCAATATCGAAATGTAACGTGCAAAATGCGAATATGTCTATCGATTTTTTTAAGTATAAAGCGTTTATAAGCGCGTGAGTTAATATCGTAAAGTTAAGCAATCAGAGTTAAGCAGTAGTAATTGTGAGATTAATCAATTTAAAGGATATAGTGTGCATATATTTGATTTGTTACACAAAATTTACCAATTGCAATTATACAAGAATTTTTAATCTCATTGAGATATTTTCGTCCTTATACGCGACAAGGCTAGTGATGACTCTTTAATTAATTTAAGGGATATAGTGTGAATATATTTGATTTGTTACACTAAATTTACCAATTGCAATTATACAAGAATTTTTAATCTCATTGAGATATTTTCGTCCTTATACACGACAAGGCTAGTGATGACTCTTTAATCAATTTAAAGGATATAGTGTGCATATATTTGATTTGTTACACTTAATTTACCAATTGCAATTATATAAGAATTTTTAATCTCATTGAGATATTTTCGTCCTTATACGTGACAAGGCTAGTGATGACTCTTTAATTAATTTAAGGGATATAGTGTGCATATATTTGATTTGTTACACTTAATTTACCAATTGCAATTATACAAGAATTCTTAATCTCATTGAGATATTTTCGTCCTTATACGTGACAAGGCTAGTGATGACTCTTTAATTACTTATAATCGACGTTTAAATAGACGTAGTATGAAATGTACGTATGTAGAAAATTTTGTTCGAGTCCACCGAGCCGGTGAAGTTCAAGATTTATTAATGTAAAAGAAATCGTGTGTATTTATCTGATTTCTTACACCAAATTTGTAAATTGCGATTATGATGAAATTCGCAATATAAATGAAATTTTATAAATTTTCCATTATAAATGTTCTAATTTTCATGCTATAAACTTTTCGTTGAGAAAAGTAAAATGGAAAACTCGATCTTCTCGATCGTTAGAGACTGTAAGGCTAGAAAACGTTTGTTACACTTGCAAAATTTTGGTATGAATCGTTCCCTGCTTTAGCTTACCAAATAACATTGCAACGAATGACGCAGGGGGTCTTCAAGAAAACCGCACAGTGTGAAATTCTAAAAGTCCACTTGTTTTCTTTAAGCTTGATACGAAGACTCTTGCGAGTATTGAATTAGCTGTATTTTTTTCTTTTACTTTCTATTTTTCACTTGGACAATACCTGCGTCATAATGGAAACATTAAAGGGATAAGATAGCAATTTATAAAAATACATGTAATATTTTATTACGACTGATGTAAAACAAATATTGTCTAAATAAACGTAAAAATAAACCAAAATGTGTATGTTAAAACATTAATGACCTAAAACATCTCAATTGTTCGCCAGAAACGAGAATTACATAAATATATGTCCAAAATAAGTCGGTATTGTGTCTGGATAAATTATTTTAATCGAACTTCCAGCTAGTTTTATATTATTCGTGCCGCTGAATGACATTTCGATCAACGATATGCCAATTCCGTACTGCTCCAAAGTTACCGACAACTGAAAATTTATTCGAGCATTATTTGCCGAAACGAGAAAGTTTGATTTTTAGTTACCTTTTGCCATTCATCGCTTGGAGTGTCATTTATTTGAGACATAGACCTTCTAAGACTCCGTCTCTGACGATCTTTTACAACTAGATTAAAATTTCCCCTCAAAGGGGTTTCAGCGTGTTTAGTATTGTACCAAACGCTCATCTATAAAATAAAAATGAAAAATCGAATTTAAGTTTTTCAATTACATTCATATTTTGTTTCCGAAATAAAATAAATAAATTCACGAGAAATTCAATCAATTGTGAACGCACATTCATTTTTATGTTAAGCTATCGTTAAATACTGTCGACGTTTTACTAGAATATCATAGAAATATGCATTCAAGAGAAAAGAAAGTAAAATTTTCATTTAGAGGAAAATCCGTTGATTTGACGCAGCGCCTCGTACGAATACAAACCGTAAATGTAAATACCGAGTCTCCGTGGTCGCGAAGAAAATTTAAATAACGAAAATATCCCACCACGATAAATTCATCCGCGAATAATCGTTTCCGCATAATATTGCACAATTTTTCGAAAAAAACCCCGAGAAGCGAGGAATTGCTGGAAATAATTTGCTTCGATATCGATCGGAAATAAATCCAAATAATTTGGCGAAATTTAAATCGAACGCGGAACGTCGACCTGTTGAAACGGCAAGCGACAGAGAACGCAATAGCAACACTCTCGTGTAAATATCTCGACAGAAAAACGATCATCGACTCGTGTTAAAGCAAAACCGTCGTACGTAAAATAATTTGAAAATGATTTTTTAAAATTACATTTTCGCACGAAATTACCTCAATGGGGGTTTGTATCTCGTCGAGGAACAGTCGAAGTAACGGGGACACGTTGACGAATACGAGTTGAAACCACGTAGCGTTACCGCTTACGAAGCAGTGTTCCTTTCCTTCGAAGACCGGATCGTTTGGCAAACTGGGAACGTCGTTAGGCGGACATTCGATTTGCCAGTTGTGGGTAGCTGTTGCGGTCGATATGAAGGTAACGCAGACGGTTATTCTGGTGGAGACGTCCCACATAAGTCCGAACTCGCCGGAATGATTTTGTATCAGATTACGCTCGAAGTAACCCTTGCAGAGTACAAAGTACACGTACCACGTTAACCTCTCCTTGGGCGGCAATTTTCGCCCCATCATGTACTCGGCTTTCCTCCGCCATGCCTCGTTTTTCACCAATTTCCGCCACATGCGGCAAACCCATTGACAGCGGGCCATAGTCGCCGCATCGGCGCGACAGAATATCTCGATCAGGAGTTCTTCCGGTAACGTCACGCCGAAGAAAACTAATCCATTCAAAAGATCTTCATCGATTCCTGTAGGATTGGTTCCTGTAGCATTGGTTCCTGTAGGATCGGTTCCTGTAGGATCAGTTCCTGTAGGTTCGGTTCCTGTAGGATCAGTTCCTGTAGGTTCGGTTCCTGTAGGATTGGTTTCTGTAGGATTGGTTCCTGTAGGATCGGTTCCTGTAGGATCGGTTTCTTTAGGATCGGTTCCTGTAGGTTCGGTTCCTGTAGGTTCGGTTCCTGTAGGATTGGTTTCTGTAGGATTGGTTCCTGTAGGATCAGTTCCTGTAGGTTCGGTTCCTGTAGGATCAGTTCCTGTAGGTTCGGTTCCTGTAGGTTCGGTTCCTGTAGGTTCGGTTCCTGTAGGTTCGGTTCCTGTAGGATCGGTTCTTGTAGATTCGGTTCCTGTAGATTCGGTTCCTGTAGAACCGCTTTCCATTATTACGTGCTCGTCCTAGAAAATCAAGGTATAGTAATCATTAAATTGTATTTAAAAACTACCAATTTCGACAAATTTGAATACAAAATTAAAACTGAGATGTAATATTTTTGAAATTTGAAGTGTATCCTACAAGGAAATTAATTTCCAATATTTTAACTACAGATGATACAAACATTACCTATTTTTCATTTAATTCAACAATCAGAGAAAAAAAATCAGAGTGCAAAAATTTGTTATGAAATACAATATTATGAAAACGTAACTGTTATCGGAATAATAAATTAGAAATTATTGTTCTTACTCGCTTATGTATAAATTAACAATAAATTAAATTTTTGTAGTATTCTTGTTAGGTAAATTAAAGTTGAATTCCTAATTGAGTCTTCGAGATCGAAAGTTGTGGTGTTACTACATGCTCTCTTTCTATTCTATTAATGGTTTCCTGCTGTGCGGCTGTATAACACGAGAAGAGAGACGTCGTGTCGTCGTTGGCTCTCGAGCGAGTGGATGGGCGGAGTCTGCGCCAACCGAGTTCTGCGCCAGGTGTACTTCGTTTTATTACGACGAACAGAATATGGCTCTGAAAGTACTGGAATTATATCGAACTAACAAATATTTTTTGCGTAAATCTCAATCAAGCTTTAAAATGAAATTTTGGAAATTAATTTTTTCCCAAATATACTATCTTGTTCTTAGATCTTAACAGCTGTTCTTCTTTGCCATGTTCAAATATATTTAATAATTTAATAATTAAATAAGTTAAATATATTAAGTGTATTTGCCCCTTTTGAAAAATAATTTATTATATCGAATAAAATATTTTTTTGTTCGATACCTATTCTCCTATTTTCTAAATACATATTTTCAAATTTAGTTTTACGCGTTGAGCCAGGCGCCAAATTAGCTATGCTTACCGTTCAGCCGGCAGCTGACGAACAATACAATGCTACGGGGTATCGTCGGCCCCTGGGGACCAAAGAGAAAGTTCACTGTCGGTCCCTAAGGACCGAAGCCGGGCTTAACGCGTTAACAGATTTTCATTTTTAGTGCATGTGTCTTGTAGGAGATTAGATTTTCGCGAAAGAAATTTTCTTTTGGTATTCATATGGAGAATCTAAAATTCACCAGTCTATTTCTTCTTTGAAAAAATTATTATTTTTTTGGCTAATTACGATATCATAACTTTTCAGATTGATCAACAAATCAAAAAATAAAAAACTATCCCGTAATTTTTTATGAGAATGACCTCAATGGGTTGATTTTCGCCTGTAAATTATTACCGGAAGAAATGTTGATTGAAATTTTCAATCTCTTGAAACCAGAAACACTGCTGCTGTGTCAACAAGTTTGCAAAAATTGGCAAGAGATAATTAAAAACAATATCTGGCGTGAAAAAAATAGCAAGAGTGACTAGTAGAAAGTTGCCAATTAACGAGAATGTAATTTGGTATGTTTATTACCTAATAAGCCAAAGTATTTTTTAGCGCAATCTGATACGAAATCATTTTTGCAATGAGAATAAAAATTTTTAAATAGCAAAGCATGGAAAATTTTAAATTTTCCTACAAATACGTCTGAATCGAAGTAAGCGCATTTAAATTATTACTAAATAAGAAAATTCGGAAATATAACGTGTACTTATAATTGTTTCTAATTTACAGATGAGCGTGTGGTATAATATTGGCGCCAGTATAAATTCGAATTACTCATTCGAAGTAAAATTTTTCAATTGTAATAATGGTTGCAATTCCAAATACAAATATTCGATACATCGACGGAAGCTCAAGCAGGAAACAATAATTGGCACGAGGTATGTTAAATATCTATTTTCTTCTAAAAACTAATAATAATTCTGATTAATAAAATTATTCCATTTTCGGGTTTCCTATAAATTATGGATGTGATCTGAAACTTATTAAGGTCAGCCACGTTGGTGACTTTAATACGCTGATTGCCGGAGCTTCCATCAAAGTAATTATTCCAGAAATTGATTCCGAGTGAGTGAGTGAGTGTAATTGATTCGCTGCACGGCTCAACAAATGTACGTTCAACGCAATCAGTTATTGAAATCAAACTCGCATGGGATCATTTTATTCATCATTGAATCATAAGATGATAATACCCCCTTGATTTACACATTGAACGCATATCAGATTCAAATTTTAAACTCAGTCGGCACTTTTACGCGGGTAACTATTTTTACCGACTGTAGGTCGTTTCCATCGTCGGTAATCATCTTTGTTGTTTGACGCGCTTGCATTATTCTGTTATATATATAATTATATAATATTACAAAATTCTTAATATTTAAATTGAACAATCATTCAATTTAAATACATCAGTCTTTTCATAGAACTCGACAGTTCTAAGAACAGTTTCGAATTATAGATTATAAATTATTTTTGGGGGTAAAATTTGAACGAGGATCAGAAGGCTACAGTTAATTTCTGCAGAAAGTTATTTAAAAGTACTATTATTGTATTTTTTGAAACCGCACACGAAATGATTCAATTGGATTCTATACAATAACGATCAAACTTGGGGCTCAAGTTGCTAAGCAAACCCTAACAGTCTCCTAGAATTATTTACTTTCAAACGAGAGTTAGAGTTTGCAAGATCAACTGTACAATTTTTTGGTAATTTTGTTTTAAAATTTATATTATCATGTGTACAAATGAGTGTAACGACAATTTACACGAATTACTAGAAAAATGCAATTGCACGGATCTGGTAAAAATATTTTTATATTTCACGTTAATATTTTTCTATTAATATTGCTTACTTATAATTTGTTTTTTAATTTTAAAATTTCAATTTTATATCAGTCAGCTGTCGATGCTGATAACAAAATACTATCAGACGTTCTGAAACAAGTAGGCGTTAGTCAAACTGAATTAGATCGACCACAAGAATTATCAACGGCTGTAAAAAACCTGTTCACGCCCACAAATATACTAATGGCTCGTACACGCGAAACGAATTGTCTGGAATTCTGTAAAGAGAAAATACGCGAGGCGCAGTAAGCGTATTAAACTAATTACTAAATTCAAAATTTAAGAAAACTCGATTAAAAAATCGTAATGATTATTACATGAATAATTAACGTTATTATCTCACAGGGATGTAACGGAGAGTGCGAAAAATTGCATAGATCGTATTTTTCGAGATAACGATCAAGATAACTTAAGAGCAGTAGAATATTTGAAAACAAGATTCAAGGAACTGCATCGTTATAAAATTGAGCTAGAACGTCACATTAACGATTTAAGTGAAGAAATAAATATTATCAATGAAAAATATTTGCAAATAGTAAATTCATTATCAGCTCTATCCATCGTGGAGAATATTAATTCCGAATTTTTGGCAATTCGAGCATCTCGAATAAATATTGTCCCCAGTCATGATAAAATAGACGTAGAGTCAAAAAAGGTGAAAATTTTTAATTACTTTAATAATACTTCTTCATTCTACACAAAATTTTTGTAATTATAGGAACATTTATTATGCAATCAGATACATGATCAGTTTGAAAATTTCCGTAAGCAGATCAGTGCTCAAAAATCAGAACTTATAGCTATGAAGGAATGCCTAGAAAGTAATTGGAGCGACAAATCAGAAGCTGCAAAAATAGATTCAAATTGCATTGATTTAAAAATAAGATCGTCGGAAATTTTGTTCCATCCTAGTTCTACAAATATATCTTTTGAGTTGGTGTTTAACTCTACTTTTTAAATCCTAATTTGTCATTCAATTTTTTTTATTATTATTTCATTGGCATATATAACATTCAATATTACGAGATTTTACTAGGCAAACTACAGAAGCCAGCTGTGAACAATTCACAAAAAACATTTTAAGAAAATCAGAAGAGGTAAAAGACAAATCGGTTGCTCTTAGATTTTTGATTGATACTACGTATAAAAAAGTCGTTAAAGATCTTCGTGATCAAGCAAATTTAGTTGACATTGCTATTGAAAAAAATATCGATATTCTACAACAAGAGCTGCAACAATATGAAGAAAATTTACTCAACGTGAGTTATTATTGGAATATTCTACAATTCACGTTTTTTTTATTTACATGCATTTAATTTAAGGTCCTTCAAAAATTAACATCTATCGAAATACTGACCGAAAAATTACGTTCTCGTATGGATGGACTAAATCAGTCACTAAAATTAGCCGAAACACAATTAACCGAAAGAATATTTCGGTCTAATACTGAGAGATGCCAAGATGCACCACAAATGGCGTATGAAAATACATATAGTTTCTTACTCATTGAATAAATTTTTATTTTATTTCAAATATTTGTAATTTTTAGGATAATAAATGAAGTGAAAATGATAAATCAGAGAATATCGATTCTGAAGAAAGAGATAGAACAGACAGAAATAAATCGAACTAATTTGGTAAAGACAAGAACAGAAATCGAGAAAGAAATTTTAGCAAAACGAGAGTTGCTTCATATAGATAAGACGCGTGGCTTAATGTTGAGATCGTTTTATCCTTCGTCGACTTATCTTTCTGGATTTAGATAAATACTCTGTTTTGATCACATACAAAATTTTTTATTCATTTAAATTTAAAAAAATAAAAAATTTTACATTAAAAATCATTATTGTATACGGAGATTCATATCAATACATTTATTACGAATATATGATTATGTTATTTCACCACACTCACGTATGTTACTATTGCAGTCCTTATATTATATTTGTTCTTGAATTGGAAATTTATATTAAATAATATAATTAAAGTACTTAGCCTTTGTTATATTATCAACCATGAAATACTCAATATTCCATAATTATAATTCGTCATGCGCTTGCAAATGATTTGTCACAAATTCATATAAATCATCTAAGTTACGAGATCCATTATATTCAGAAATTTTACGCCCATCGCGATACAAAAATAAAGTTGGGAAGCCTTCAACCTCTTGCGCGTTGCATAATTTCTTATTGGTGTCAACTGTACAATCAACTTTGGCTATTTTCACATTACCTTTTCCAATGAATTTCTTACCCAGTTCATCCCAGGTATTAGCCAATCGCTTGCAGTGACCACACCAAGGTGCAAAAAATTTAACAAATGAAACACCTTTGCTTGTACTATGTTCAAAACTTTCATCTGTTAATGATAACACTATGTAAGTGTTGTCATCTGAAGTTTTAGTTTCACCTCCAGTTTCATCAATGCTCTTCTCCAACATTGTTGAAACATAGGTTTTCAAATCTTCGTGTGTTCGTTGACCAGAATATTTATCAATCTGCAATTTTATATTATGTATCATTAGTTTTATTAGAAAAATAGTATGTTTCATTGTCTATACCTTTTTTCCATCTTGAATCCATAATAAAGATGGATATCCTTTGATATCGAATTGACTACAAACAGGTCTATGTTGAGTGCAATCAATTTTAGAAATACTAACAGATTTATCATTTCGCAAGCTGTTAGCAAGCTCTTCCCAAATAGGAGCTAACTTCTGACAATGACCACACCATGGAGCATAAAATTTAACAAAATGATGCCCAGATGCAACGTGGTTACCAAATGTATTTTCTGTTAATTCTAATAAGCCATTTACAGCTTCTGGAGTGAATGGTGTTTCCGGAACCTTTAAATTCATAACTCTTAGTATCTCGCAATATAAAAATACATCAATTATTTACATACCGATTCAACACTACCCAGTTGTTCATTGATGAATGTGGTTAAAGTGGGCAAGTCTCTAGTTCCTCTGAATCTAGTGCCTTTATTCTCACCCTGCTTGAAGAATTTGAGTCTGTAAAAATTTAATACAAAGAAATTGTAAAGTCATGAAGTGATTTTTAAAAATAATAATACTTACGTAGGATATCCTGTAACATCGTGTTGACTACATAAAGCTCCACTTTTTGTACAATCTACTTTAGCTATTTGTATATTGCTATCTTTTTCATTTAACATTTCTGCTAACTGTTCCCATGTTCCACTTAATCTTCGGCAGTGCTCGCACCTATGTTTCACATAAAATAATAACAGTTGTAAAAAAATATTGATAAAGTATTTCTGATATCAAGAGGAAAAAAATATAAGGATGTATTTCACAATTTTTTGTGCAATTGGAATTAAATTATTTTTTCAATGAAATAGAGAATTTTATAAAAATTTAAGCAAAAATAAAGTAAACTCACATTTATATTAAATGTATTATTTCATATTTACATATTGATACAAGGAAACTCACCAAGGTGCATAAAACATAACAAAAGTATTCTTCTTTTTCAATTCATTGGTAAAATTGTCTTGTGTATATTCAACTGTATGAATATCATCTTCATGTCCAGTTCCAACTTGACTCAGCACAATTAACAATAAGAAAATTCTTATTTTCGATGTAAAAAAATCGTTCATGTAGTTCGACATTATTTTGTTCCTTTTAAGAATACTTATTTAAGAGATCTAAATTTGTACTTCATAAAATACGCGATTAACGGAAATTTATACTAATAAATTACAGTTTCTTATTATCAAGAAGTTGTAACAGAATAATTTATAAAACACTCCAATACATCTCACTGATAAATTTTAAATATTATATTAGTAATACTACAATCATAATTTCATTAATTCTCGGAATCCTAATTTTATGTCACCAACTTAAACTTTTCGGTTCTACACTCGTGGATCGAAAACGCTAATTCCGCCCTCCAAAGATATTTCGAACAGTATATCCAATTATACTACAAAAATTACTCCATTACATAAAACCGCGAAAATTAAATCGAGAATCCATTTTTTCAGAAATACTACTTCTTATTGAACAGAACATTATTTATCTTAACATAAATTTAACGTAGACGCAATATTTATTCATTTACTGGCTAGAAAAATGAATACGAACTTTGGAATTTTGTATAATTTAATTTGTAACTGTAGGTACAAACGAGCAAACTGTGATTCAGGATCTCAGGAAGAAGAAAAATGGGGGAAAAAGGGATTTTTTACTATTCACCAGACCTGATGCCAATTGTATAAATACAAAATATTTTTCTGATTATAAAAATTGAAGATTAAGAGCTAATAAGTAGCTATTTATAAGTAGCTCATTCGTACTTAAGAATATCCATTTTCATTTCAAACGTTTAAAACGTTTTATATTATATTACATTGTATTTATATATTTTGATTGATTCCAAAAGCAGCGTGGCGGTACATGTTAAAATGTTGGCCATCTTGATCGTGAATAATCATTTGATCAGCTGTAAATTATGCCGCTAAAATAACTGTCAAAGTGACTGTTATATGTCAAACGGAAAAGATTATGCCTTTACAATTGTGAAAATGAATTTGTTGCAAATATATAACAAGCCTAAATTTTTGCATTTGAACGACAGAAGAGCAATTCATATTTTACCTAGCATTTTCATGAAATTCATATGAAATGATTTTGTGGAGACAAAAATAAGACATGACTTTTAATGACGCGAAACATTTCTAAATTATAAAATATAGTTTGATGACAATGTAAATTATATTAAAGTAAGGATGTTATTTAATATGTGTTAAATGATCAAAAATAACATGTAACTTTGGTATTTTCAAAAAATAATTATTATTTTATAAATGAATGTACAGAAATAGTACCAAATGTTCTTGATAAATATTGCACACCCATAATGGCATTAAATTAAGAAACAAATACATTTATAATATTCATCAAATATTAAAAAGTGGAATAATTAATATTGTATACACATACCATTCTTTCTGTAATAATTTTATGATCTAATTTATTGCAGTTCTTAAATAAATAATACTCTTATAGTAATTGAGATACTCCAGTATAAAAAATTGATTTATAAAATCAAATTAAAATAATTTGGATGGGAACCATGAATGGTATTGCTACTAATAATTAGTTTTATACTTTTTGATCTCAACCATTATATGATGAATATTAGTCAACTGAGTTCGTGCATTAGGAGGCAGAATTTTATGCAATCTATGATAATATTGAACTAATTGTGTCATGGCACGTTGAACTAAAGCAGCTCCTAGTACCAAGCTTGGAAATGATCGCAATACTTCTCGATTGATTTCTTCTAGGGCTCTTTTCCAGTTATTTGTAAAAGATTGTACAAGTGCTATTGCTTTATTCTCTTGACGTTTCAATTCATCAGATTGTCCCTTTTCAATTAAACTTTCAGATTCTTTAACTAACTGAATAATGCCACCAAAGTGAGGGCTCAAAATTTCTTCTACATATTCATTAGAACGCGCGTTCAATTGGTCACGGAAACTTTCGGCTTCTTTCGAATTATCTCGAGTTCTTTCCTGTAAACAAAATTTGAAATTGGATGTAATATCAAAAAAATTTTTTCTGAATCAGTTAATTACCATAAGTACTCCAAGAATTAAATCATAGTTATTAATGAGGAAGACCAATTGCTGAGTTCTTTGTGGAAATATAGCAGCCATTCTAAGCAAAAAACATTGAACAGCTTCTCGTAATTCAGCTAAAAGTTGTGTTGCACCCACACATGGAAATCCTTCTCCCACACTCACCATTGCAGCACTAAATTCAGCATATCTTCGTGTAATCTGATATCAAAAATATTTTCTTGTTAAAATGAAATTGGCTAACAAAAAATATAAAGAAAGTACTCTTACATAATGTGGCCCAGTTTCTTTACTAAATTTCAAAGTATCACAGTCTTTTATACTTTGAATGTTGAGTTGAAAAATAAATTCGAATCTGTAAATAAAATTATTAAATATTTGTTTTTTTTTTTTATAATTGATTAATAAAAACAAGAATAAAGATATGAATATAAATAAAAATGTTATTACCTGGGCCAAATTACTGTTGTCAAATTGTCCCAATATTTATCTAATGCTGGTACTGCTCTCTTGTGACACATCAATTGATATCTCATTACTAATTGTAAGCATAGGAAAAGTGCTATTGTATCAAAACAATTGTCAACAAAAGTTTGAAGGTTTTTCAACATTAGGGTTAAAGTTTTACCCATCACCTGAAAAAAACAATTTTCATTTTCAAATTACTTAATCTTGTATATTTTATGCAGATAAGTTTACCTGATTGAAAATATCCATTGCTTGGGAACCTCGAACTTTAAAGAATTCTGTTAAAAATAAATATTCTCGACAAGCATTGTCAACAAGAGCGTATTGTTCGCTTCTAAATAATGCTTCATAATGATACTGTTGGACAGAATAAATTGTTCATCATTAATTCTATGATAACCATTTATAAATATATGTATATAATAAATATAATGATATTAACTCTAATTTTTGATGCTGTATGTGGTACAATTATAGGAGATTCCAATTGAGAAGTTAGAATTTCACCACGAGTTCCTATTGAGAATACTGTCCCTCTATGTTTTAATGTAGTTTTATGAAATATTCCTCTTCCTGCAGTATCTTCTACACCCATCAGGTCTTCTTTTGAAGCAGCTTCCTCAAACTTAAAAATATTTCAGAATAGAAAAACAATTAATTTTTGCCTAGAAATTAATAATTTCAATTGATAATTTTTCAATTATCACTACTTACTTGTAATTTTGATAGTCTAGATGAATATGACTTAAAATAGGAATAGTAAATTTTACTCATTGTATCTACATATTCTCCACAAATTTCTTCTGCAACATTTCTTTCATTGGCTAAGACAAACTCAAAGAAAAATTTATATTTCAACATATTGTTCTGAGGTACTTGATAGTTTGTCATTGGTTTACGAAACTTGAAAATTTGTTCTAATAAGTAAGTTCGAATTTTGGCCATAGCTTTCACTTTTAATTTTTCCAAAATATCTTTTACATCATAACACGACTTAGCTTCTTTGAAGCTCTGTTCTTTGACAAAGTTGATTTTATGATTCAAGATCTGTAGCTGATTTAAAAATTCTTTCTCTGTCACAGGACAATCCATTATGCCACTTAAAAAACAAAAATCAGTATCAAATAATAATACAAACATTTTATTGGTGTTCCAATACTTACGATATCAAAGTTTCTGAAACTGTCATGTCTTCGATAAATTGACTAAGTGGACCCCGTATAACTTGTCTATTCGATAAGTGTTGACTCATAGTGACAGATTTACGTTGCAAGTAAAGAATTTCAGAACTGATACTACCTAAATCATCTTGGAAACCTAATAACATTGATTCCATTTTCTGTAACATACAAACATTTTTTGATAAAAAATACGAACGTGTACAAATTTCTTAAGCTGTTGCAATATGTATATACAACACCTCTAAAATATTGTCGCATGCTGCAATTTGATTATGTAGACTAGCTATATTTTGACTCTCCTTTATGTAATCTTGTATAGATTTATTTTCTACTTCTTTCAATTCTTTTTCAATTTGTCTCGAATATTGACGAAGGTCGGTTCCAGTTTTAAGAACTTCTTGGACGACATCGTCTTCAAGATCCTGAGGTACCGGGCTTTCATGATCATCAAAAATATCCGTTTTGCCTGACATTTTACTTATATTTTATTAATCCTAAGCAGAAACACATCACTTTATTCCGAATTAAGGTTATTAATTACAAGCTGAGTGAAATGACGCATATTATCAATGTTAATATCGTCACCAAACTGACAGTGATAAGTTGATAACACTGAATAGAAAGTCAACATAGTAGCTTGCTATAGATAGGTAGGTACACCTATATGTTCCAAAATTAATCATAAATTCAGTCTGAGACTGAGTAGTGAAAATAAGAACGCGACCAACGAGCGCGCGATTTCTGCATCAGTTCAAATCTTACAAGATTTTATAAATCTAACAATAAATTTCAAATTTGTTATATCTGATTTATCTATTAATGTGAAGAATATTTTTCTATATTGGCAGTATACCTAAAAAGGAATGACCTTATTGGAAACTTTATTGACCTTATTGACTTTGATTTGACCTGAATCTACAAGTTTTGTTAAATCGATATTTTAACCAATTATTCGATTGGATAAATAAAATCTCATAAACGTTCGATTAAGCCATGAGTAAAATTGTCACAAATACGCAGTCAACGAGATTATCGATGACGTCTATCATATTGAATGCAAGCTGTCGCGTAACGGAATGAAAATTCGTTTGGGTTAAAAAAGGCGACTCCGTTTACGGACGAGCGCGCTCGAGCCGAATTGGATCTACGAGTAAAACAGTGAATGAACGGTGCTCGTCACACGGAGTTTGCGTGGGAGAATGAAAGACGTGCTAAGGAAGTAGAGTCAGTCTTGCGTTCGTATTGTTCGCCGTTCCGCGGCGTTCCAATTAACTCCGGTTCCGTTACGTTTTACCAACGGAAGAAGCACAATAACAAAATGGACGCCCCCGAGTGCGCTACGTATTTGGGGTTAGATTTGAGTACGCAACAGGTAAAAATTTAAACAAAAATCTGAAGCTTCGGTGTAGGGAATATCGATTTTTGTAGAATCGCACGCACTCGCTCGTAAGATAGTCACGTTCGTGTTCCTTCTGTCAGAGAACGAGATTGTCGAGTTTTGTGGATGACAGGTGTGACAGGTGTGTCGTTCGTCGAACGAATCTGGTAATTGGTCTGGAATAATTAACAGTTGAATGAACGCTTGTGCGGTTTTTATGCAATCGAGAAGGAGATGTATTATTTGTTTTTCGTTGATATAAGCTGCACATCCGAAGTGCTTCCTGCTAACGCAAACAACAATAATATTGTTTACTTTGATGTATCACAGGCTTAAATTGATTGCGCTTGCGCACGTGAGGTCCGCTATCTTTGAATGAATCTGATTTTGTTTTGATTAGACTTATTAGATTAGCTTGAATTAATATAATTTGTTAATTTAACGAATTGGTAATTAATGTGCGTAACTCAACGAGCTTCTAGAGTTTTCAAGTTCGCTCTTTCAAAAACATCGCAGTAATATGACATTTGACATTTGCGCGATAATGAATTCCAGTAAACATTTTATATATTTGTTGGAAGAGTAATATAGAATACTTTAAAAAATATAATTATATTTCACATGATTAATTTAATTGTATATGCCGATTTTTTTATTTTAGGTCCTATAGATATTTATCGCCCGTAATTTTTTGAATTCTGCTTATAATTTGTGGTTCATTCATAGAAATTGTTTGACCTTAGGTCACGCGTTATCTGGTAGTATTTATAGTTATGAACGTAAACAAGTTCAATCATTAACAATTACAAAATATTATGACGATTTTCGTTCGATTAATTTTAAGGGTTTAATTATTTCATTATAAATATTATAATTATTTTTACAGTTAAAAGCAGTAGTCGTCGACGAAAATCTTCAAGTCCTACATGAAACTAGCGTACAATTCGACAATGATCTTCCGGAATTCAGGTAGAAAATTGACTCCTAATTAAATATTTTTTTTCGACCAAACAATGATGCGTAATGTTATTTCAGAACGTACGGAGGTGTTATTCAAAGAAAAGAAGAATCTCACGTAGTAGTTGCCCCTACCTTAATGTGGATAAAAGCCTTGGACATGATTTTAGAGAGATTACGAGTTTGCGGTGTCGATTTTAGTAAAGTTATTGCTATTTCTGGATGTGGTCAGGTATTCATTAAATTCAATTAAATTTTTTTCATGCATCCCAATATTTATTTAAATTAATTTTTCAAGCAACATGGAACTGTTTATTGGGGTAAAGGTAGTCGTGATCAATTACGACAATTGGATCCTTCGAAATTTCTGCACGAACAGTTCGCTACGTCATTTTCGATAACGCACTCGCCTGTTTGGATGGATTCCAGCACCACGAGCGAGTGTAAATTACTAGAAGATGCCATAGGTGGTCCTCAAGTGAGCTCGCTAGACGTAAAATCTTTATGCATCATGAACAATTTACGAACTGAATTCTTTTCTTTGTAGAAATTAGCCGAAGTCACGGGATCTAGAGCATACGAAAGATTCTCAGGACCACAAATAGCAAAGATTTCGCGACGGAGACCGGAAGCGTATGCTAATACCGAGGTATAAACTTGTAAAAACTCCCGGCTTCTTTGCAAATAGAAAAACCATCAAATAATCGAGGTATTCGATTCGCACAGATTTTTAAATCGGAATGTGCGTGTTAAAGCTTCTCTCGATGTTTATATTTCATTTTGTGACATTGTTTTTTAAGTGAAGCGAGATCATGAAATTGTAGTTTAATAATAGATTGTTTAACAATGTTTTAATAATTCTTAATTAAATGAGATACGACTGATTTGAAATTAGAATAGTGCATTTTACTATCTTATTCATAGTAGAATTTAGTTTATGGTTATTTGTGTTAGTTATTCGTCACAAATTTATTTAATTATTTAGTCCATCCAATGTTTAGTTCTTCGCAAAAAATGTCTAATTCATAATTATTATTTTCAGAGAATATCATTAGTCAGTAGTTTTCTCGCATCTCTCTTTTTGGGAGATTTCGCGCCGATTGATTACTCAGATGGGTCTGGAATGAATTTATTAAATATTCGTATTAAAGACTGGGACGATCAACTATTAGAGGTATAATTATTGCTCAGTACGTTGGTTAATTAATATTATTATTGATGACCTTTCTTTTCTTTCCATCTTCTTATTTCAGGCATGTGCTCCAGATTTGAGACATAAACTTGGTAAACCGATTTCATCTCACAGTGAAATAGGACCGATATCGTCTTACTACGTTGAAAGATTTGGTTTCGATCCGGCGTGCCAAATAGTCGCGTTCACAGGAGATAATCCAGCATCTTTAGTGGGTAGGAATACTGACTTCATTTTTAAAAAATAGTTCAATAATGAAAAAAAAAATGTTTGTTTAATTATTGTTAATTTTGATTTTGTATTCAAAGGAATGAGACTCGAGGAAAATGACATCGCCTGTAGCTTGGGGACAAGCGATACTTTATTTCTGTGGCTGAATAATCCTGAAATTGTATTGGAAGGTCATGTGTTGTGTAATGCAGTGGATGACGAAGCTTACATGGCATTACTATGGTATGGATTAATTTCCGAGTACATAAAAAAAAACATCATTCATGATCGGTTTCGATTTTAGTTTTAAAAATGGCTCTCTGACACGAGAGAGGATACGAGATAGTGCCGCGCAGGGATCGTGGCAAATTTTTAACGAATTGTTGGATAGTACGCCGAGAGGGAATTTCGGCAACGTTGCCTTATATTTTGATACTCAGGAAATCTTACCGTCCATAATAGGAGATTATAGATTTAATAAAGCAAATGAGGAGATTACACGATACAGTTCTAAAGAGGTAGAAGTGAGAGCTTTGGTGGAAGGACAATTTATTGCAAAACGTGCGTACGCCGAGGATTTTGGATTTTCTATTGGTAAGTACATAATAAAATTAATTTTTTAAGTATCAATGAAATTACGAATTTTTTTGTTTATCGTAGGGCCTAATACTCGAATAATAGCAACTGGTGGTGCATCGATAAATAAAGCGATTTTGCAAGTGCTGGCAGATGTTTTTAATTCTCCTGTGTATATTTCGGTAAAAATTTGAAAATTGAATTATCTCGAGATATTATGTAGATTACGAATACAGAAAGTCAAATTTTAATAGGATGTTCCTAATTCTGCGATGATGGGCGCTGCATATATGGCGAAACTTGCTCATAGTAAATCGAGTTTCAGTGAAATCACGCGTTGCCTTAACGAACCTAAACTCATATGCCGTCCATACGACGATGCGGAATCTGTAAGTTTTTCTAACTTATTTTGGAATTTTAACTTGATTATACAATTAAAATTTTATCTCAATTTTAATTATATTATGTTTATAGATCTACAAGCCTTTGGTAACCCGTTATCGGAGTTTGATAGAACGAATTTTAGAAAAAACAAAAACTAATTAATCATGCTATTACATATAATGATAAGTAATTTGCATTTATTAACTTTATTGACCCAGGTACAAATTAATTTCGTGTTGATAAGTTATCAACGGAGAGACAACATAATTGATAATTAAGTAACTGTTTTACTCCATGTCACATTCCTTGCCTTCGTAAATTGTTATTTATATAAAAAGAATAAGAGTAATATATTTTATACTGTATTATAGAGAATTGTACAAATTTTAATATTTTAACTGATTATACTTTATTTTCATTGTGCTCAATGAAAACTAAATTCTAAAATAATCATCGTTACTTATGAAGACTGATGTAAGTTCGAGTGAAAAGTTAGCAAAATGGTGTCTTCTTGATTAACTGTTTCAGAATACTTATATCCAAGAATCAATATTCAAAATATCAATTTAGTGCAATACTGTTTTTCATTTATTCGTTAAATGAAATGAATATCATCGAAACTTCTTAATATATATTTTATTTAGAAAATGCATTAATAATATAAATAAAATAAGATTCAAATTTTAATTCGGGTTTACTGAATTTATTCATTTCTAACATCCTTCTTGAAATCATGATTTCACTGGATTTTCAAATCGGAGAAATTGATTTATTTTATCATTACCAGTTAAAAATTATAGTTGCGTCAAAGAAAAAATATTTTATTTTTTACGTCCACCACGTTCCTTTGGTAAAAGATTAATAACATTTCCAGATGTTAAATTGTAGTATGCCAGAGTATTACTGTCTTTGAAGAACATGCCCTGTGAATAAATGAGAATATAACGTGAATATTTGTAAATGGAAAATCCTACTGTATTTATAAAAAAGAGACTTACCTCGTATTGTAATTTTTGTTTTCCAGGTGGCATACCAGTTTGTTCATGAATGAGTGCTTTCATAATAGCAACAGTATCGGTTGGTTGTAGATTAAGGTTTAATGTTTGACCATTTAATTTCCATTCAGCCTTTTCAGTCATCATAGGCACAGCAATACTAAGTTGTACTGGACCCTATAAAAGTGGTTGGTAGGAAATATTTCTTTATCGCTCAAAATAATTTAAAAAAATATATATACCTTATTTCTAGCAAGGAATTGTTGTTCAGGAATTAGCGAATCTTCTGTTCGCAATTTCTTTGCTAGAGGTTCTTCTTCCATAACTTCAGATGGATGTTTCATACCCATCTATGAGAAAAATATTAATTTATCAAGTAAATCAGTAGATCCATAACGGAATTATAAAACAATACTTACAGTTGCCATTGGAGGTTGCATAGGCGGTGGAGTTGGCATAAATGGAGACATAGCTGGAGCTGGCGATAATATAAAAATTAAAATTGTAATAAAAAATGAAATTATACAAATATATAGATAGAATTAATTACTCATGAGTGGAGGTGGTCTGATTGGTGGCATTGGAGCCATCATCATCATCGGAGGTTGTGGCATCATTGGCTGCGGAATACCCATCGCCGGCATAGTCATCGTGGGTGGTGGAGGAGGCTGAGCTGGCAATGGCATTGGCTTGGGTGCTGGAGGTTTCGGTGGAGCCTTTAATGTCGCTTGCGGTTTGGACGCAGCAGCGGCCATATGAGTTAATTCCGAAACTCGGCTAACGGGTTTCGGCCCAATCTTTTCCTTCTCTTCGTCCGGCAAGAGACCCTTGACTTTATGAATTTGATGAATTTGTTCCTCCAACGTGATGTTAGCACGAGCAGCTCTTGTAGCCGCCTCCACACTGGATGTATGTCCATCCCATGTGACTTTGTCGTCTTTCTTCTTGTCTTCTTCGCCGATCTTCTTACCGATCGCGGTTTCTTCAACACCGACACCGAAAATATCTGTTCGTCTCTCGGCCAGCTGTTTCAAACTGGCCTCTATAGCAGTGCCAGGAGCGAAAACTGTTTCTTGAGCGAGTTTGTCCAAATGTTTGTCTCGCTGTTCGACCCAGCGTGGATCCAGTAGACCAATTCGCATGTGCTCCTGAACTTTGCTTGCTGGAATGCGTTCTCCGGTGATTGGAGAGATGAGATACTCGTCCGGAGCAACAGTACGCGTAGTTTTAGTGGCTGCAAGCGCAATATTTTGAATATTAAAAAATTGTAACATTTTTAACTAATGTTTCTACACTCACCATGTTGTTTAGGATCGTATCCTTTCTTGACGACAACATTGCCGGGTGTTGGCGGAAGAGGAGGCGGCTGCATACTCGTATCGCGTTTCTCTTTGGATCTCTGTGATTCTCCAGGTGGTGAAACATCATCTTCACCGCTCGAATCTTCTTCCATATCTTGTATCTATAATGAATTCATTTCATTATATTTCGTCCAAAATTTTAAAAATGATCATTTTTCTCACCTGGTTATTATCTTTTGAACGATCCTTTTCTCCATCCAGACGAGTTTGCATGTCATCGTCTCCGTCACTGTCGATTTGCATTTCGACATCTTCGCCTTCTTCGATACGTTCCTAAAATCAAATCGATATGAATGAGAAATAATTTATACGCATTAATTGTGAAATAACATACCTGCATTAGTACTCTTGCTCCCACTTCATCCGGTGTTGTCGGTGCTGGGAAATTACCAACTTCGAATTGCTGATAATCAACCGTCTCCACAACAACAAAATCGTGCCAATCGATTTGAGCGTAAGCAACCCTTTCACGTTCTAATTCCTCTTCTTCCTTCCGCCTCTGAGCTTCTTGATATTTTAACCATTCAGCCCGATATTTTACTTGCTCCAAAATCTTATCCATATTATTAGTTTCATCGCGAAGACGGGGTAACAGATCTTTTGGTGGAATCAACACCTAAATAATATTATAATTATTATTAGAACACAATATAGTTATTCTTTGTTAAGCAATATACCTTTGTATACTGTTCAAGTAATTTAGTGAAATACTGGAACAACGAATGTTGTGGACGCAGGAAATCAAACTGGAAATTTCTTTGTTCTCGATTCATCAAATTTGTTAAAAATTGTCTACCATTACGAGCTACAAATTGAGCTGTTAACTTTACAATGTCCCTAAAAATAAAAATTATTTGTTACAAGATATATTCTAGAATAAGATATATTGGAATAAACTATAATATTATACATACAAATCCAGTGCAGAAATGGAAGGTGGGTCTGCGATAAATTCAAACTCTACCGGTGGATCTTTAGGTACGAATGGTTGTTCGACTTGCTTCAATATCTCTTGTTGTTTTTGGTGTGCGCTTAGCGTTACACCCTTACCTATACTCGGTTCTAGACCTTTGCCTTCTTTGAATTCCTTAACTTTATGTTGATAGTAGGCATGGTACGGATCGCCGAAATTCAAGAAATTGAATTTTGGATTTCCCAATTCGTTTTGTCGAATTCTCGATTCAAACTCTGGTCCATTTCTCGCTACGAAACTAGCAGTTTTGTCAACGATATCTATACAATACGTATAAGGAAAATAGAACAAATTCCAAAGAGATTAAAATGCAAGTACGGCGAATAAACAATCCTACTGTACGCAATCACTTAAAAACAAGAACCCACATAAAACGCCAAAACCATTTCACAAAAAATATTATAGTAGTAATACTAACTGCGCTCTTGAATGTCAAATTGCTATGAATCATTTTGTGTTGTAAAAGGATACTTCTAACCTCAGGAGGAGGGTAAATAATTCCAACAATCGGCTGCGAGGTGAGAGTATTCTCCTCTCCCTCGGTTGCCGGTGGCGGCGGCATTGCGACTTCTTGCGCCGGCATTTTCGCTTTCGATCACGTCGTGTTACAAAATAATTAAACTATAAACATAACCGGATTTTTATTATTCGCAAAAAGCACGCATCGCCATTCTAGCAACAGAATACAGATGTGTATTCAACTTGTGCGCATGCGCGTAGTCACGCTACCGCCCTCGCGCGGCCAAAACTATCAACCGAATTTCCGAATTTTTAAAGAGATATCGTCTTTAAACTTTAAAGTTATTCAATAAATCTTTAAAGAAAAGATAATTGTTTCGCGTTTCCAACAGTGGTGATACATGCACACACATGCTACATACTCTAATATATACTTCAATGTTTACAAAACTTTTAATTCAGTTTCTAACGAGTTATAATTAAAAAGGTATATTAAAGAGATAGAACAACAATGATTTCGGATTGAAAACTGTTTAGTTTTATTGCATTGCCCGCGAATCTTTTCCGGCGCTGAATATCCACGAAACGTAAATCACTCCGTACGTTGTGATTTTCGCATAATACTCACTCGAACGCAGAGTGAAACGAGTTTCCGGAACCGCGAGCTTTATCTTTAAAAAAGCTCTCCTTACATCTCTCTCTCTTTTCCAAACATCGATTTTCAAAGACGCGGAAAGAAAACGCGAGTAATTGCATTCTCGCGAAAGTTATCAATCGTAATTAGCGGGGGAGCGAGATGGAAGAGGAGAGTGAAAAAAATTCCACCGTAAATTAGCTCTCGGGAAGAAAAACGAGACGTGTAATTTAACTTGCTCCCGGCTCGGCGTATAACAAGCCCCCGAAGTTTTAAAGTGTCGAGATCCGTCACGGGCAATAAGTCGAGCCGGTCCGGGGAAATATTTGAATGTTAATCTCGGCTTTAGTCGGATGACACGGTCGCCTTCCGCGCGACCTCTTCGACCCCTCTCGTCTCGCGTGGCCTCTCGAGCGCTCGGAGCCCGCGACTCTCTGTACGCGCAACGAGGAGGGGGCCGCTACCCCAAAAGTGCACCGCTCGGTGTGTGGGGCTGGCTCAACGAGAAACGGGGCTCTCGAGTGTCCCAGCTACCACGAGCGTGACGTGTTTCTCGTCGAGTTACTGGAAATACGAGGCTAGCCAGTGAATTTCGAACAAGTAATTTTTAATTAGATCAAAAATATCGGTAGATCAAAAATATCGGTAATAATTAATACTGTCGTTCTTTGTCAACTTTGCAGTATTTTAGGTTTCCGACTAGAAAATTGAAAATCGATTCTCTCCTCGACCGGACGTTCCGAATTTCTTTCGCAAGGTCGAAGGTTACACAGTCAGCCTCGTAAATCATGTTTCTCCCCACACGGGCTCAGGTGGATGGGATTTCTCTTCCGCGCTCAAAAAGAGGAAAAATATTGACAATTATATACAATGTATCGAGGGTGCAAAGAGGGTTAGAGCACAGCGGTGCATCTAATTAATTTTGCAGCGTGCATGCAGCCAGCAGCCAGTAACCCGTAATTCTCTCCCGCATGACGGGATGCATACTCGTAGGGCGTTCCGATACGATCTTCCTCCGCCGATACTCGATATTCCGATGGCCAATATACGATAATTCAAACCGTACATTATTAAAGATGCTCGCGAGACACGCCGGTAATTTGCCTCAAATTTCTGCATCTACGAGGTCAAATTTTTTCCAGCAGCAATTTTCCTAATCGTATTTTTTGATTTTCCACTAGAGAAAGAAAGAAAGAGTAAGAGAGAGAACAACACGTATTCGAGAAAGAAAAAAGGGTCGTAAGAGGGTTGGAAAAGAGGTGAATATGAGATCCAGGAGCTATTTGCTATTATGTAGTCGTGGAAGGAGGGTGGAGGTAGAGCGAAGTATTATGCACGGTCTGTCGCGACGCGAAAAAATACACTTGCGTTGGACTCGTTACACCACAAATAGCGACATTTTGTAATATACATAAAAAACATTTGAAAAAAGGTCATAAAAAGTTCTCCTTTGAATTTTCTTTGAAATTCTTTAATGAAGTTATCGACTCGTTGCATTCAAGAGAGATTTCGTGATGCACGAAGATATTCTTCCGCCCGAAACAAATTGAGTTTTGTGTATATATATATTTTTAGCGTCGCTGCTCCGTCGCTTGACAAACGAGTCTATCCATTTCGCGAGTCGCTATAACGATTCGTAAAGCCAGTCAACGACGGTATCATTACCTACTGTGTTACTTGGAAAGTCAATAAATCTTACTTTAGGTATTAATGCCGGAGCGTCGCGAGCGAGTGCGCGCTTCGTTACTCCGCTTCGGATAATCGATCTGCGTGTTGCAGCATGCGTTATTGTAATTAATGGCGAATGTAGTTATTCCATGAAGAGTCTCTTCCCGCGGTACGAAGAATTTTCAGCGACAGAATTTAGAATCTAACCGGACTATAAAACATTTTTACGTATTTCAGAACTTCATCAAGATTCTGTTTTTTATTTACAAAATTAAAGTACTTTTACATTGACATTAAAATTCAATATGTCAGAGTCAATAGATTTTTAACTTTCATATTTTCCTTTTGTATTAAAACTACAAAATTCAATATTAAAAAAATTTTGTACAGTGAGCGGGTTTATTAAAATTTCATGCAGCATGGTATTATATACGAAATGTAAACTCGACTCGATAAATTTAACTTTATATTTCGGTTACGTCACAGCTTTTGTCGATTTCATTGCGTTTCGTGGAATTGATTTAACGCCACTCAACGAGACTCAAAGTATTTCCGAAAATATCTCACGATAGGCGGAGCCACGCACGCGCGCTCTTTGATTCTCGTGGTTAACAAAAAGACAGGGTATTAACTTTTAATCTCATCGCCCGAATGAGGAGGAAGACTCTCCCTTTGCGTTATGGAAAACGAGCTCTAACCGAAAAACCCGGAGCAAGGACGAGAGAAAAGGCAACCCCTCCGCGAGATTTTTATTTTACGTGCCGCGGGTCGCTTTTGCGCGTCTCGAGTCATTATACCGGAAGGTATCGCGACGCGTAAAGAGAATGAAGAATTACGTGGAATTAAATTTAACGCGACGTCTCGGGTGTATGAAAAATCTGTTCGTCGTTGGACGCGAGGTGTCTCGTTTCGATTAATTTATGAAATTCCCTTTCGGAGCCTTCGTTTTCATTAATCGAACGCATTATATTGACACTTGGCACGCGGGCAACGTATTTTGACGTTTTTTGATTTAGTTTTTGATTTATTGCAAGTTTTTTGCAAGATTTATTTGCAAGTATTACGCTGCCCGCGTAACACGCCGGCGAACTATACCCGCATATTAGGTAAGTGTTGAAATTTACAATTCATTATTTTCGCTTTTTTTTTTTAAATTTTTATACTCTATTTGTAATTCTACGAACGCGAGTATCGACGATCAACTTCCTGAAAAAGGGTTTCGAGGATGTGTCACTTTGTCAAAAAATACAATCCGCGTACAGCCGAGCGATTGTCTCGGGAACGTCATATATAATTACCCGGATGGTACTTTGAGGAACGAGGCGAGTCTCCTCTTTCTCGTTTCCTCGTAATCATCGGCCACTTGGAGTTCTTCCCTCGACCACTCGATCGAGTTCCTCCATCTCTCTCTTCCCGATCTTTCGTTTCCTTCGCTCGGCGTATCCGGTTACCCGAACCCTTCCGAGTTAAACGAGAAGCGAAAAACACGTGTAACGTTCAATCGAGCGAGGACGGAAGATTCGCGATACAGAGAAGCTCGCTAATTGGGTTAAACGAAGGGCGCTCTTCAACGTCTTCCGCCGATACGAGAAGAACGAAATAATAGCAGCGAGTAAATTA
>NCVS01001500.1:0-55236 GCA_003055095.1 Goniozus legneri
GGGCTGAGCTGCTCTATCCGCCGGTATAATCCATGACGGTTTTGCAGACTCACCCTGTATACGCGTGTTATGTAAATACGAATTGGCAAACTGAAGGGGATTCCGCCATCGCGAAACTTCCCCGAACGGCGCGGATATCAACCTTGTTAGTCGAATGAGGGTCGCTTTTGTTGCGTAACGCTCCGTGATTTGCGTAACGAGAGCTCGATCCCATAAAAAAAAAAAGACCAGGGAAAAGTTAGCTACGTCACATCTGAAATACCGCTCGTACCCGAACCTGGAAATAACGCCGTCTAGAACCGCGCTACATTTTTCTCTCTCCCCATAATAATAAAATATTTCTATCGCCTTCTTATCCTCGCCTAGCGAATAAATTCAATTTTTTCCCCTCGTATATAGTTCTTTTTTCTTCGTATATAGTTTTTTTTTCTCTCGTATACAGTTATTTTAATTATCGGGAAAGAAATCCACTCGCGTTGTTCAGGAAAGAGAGCGGTAATGTACGAAAACGCGATAAGAGCGAAACGAGCCTAGGGGTAAAAAAAATGCGGAAACGGAGTTAGCAGTGGCAAAAATCCAGCGTGACGCTCACCATAACGGCGAGAATCAAGATTCTGATTTATGCGCGAATTGCTCGCCGGCGCGTACGATTTTTCTTATCTCGGGTACGCACACCGAGTTGTGATCTCGTCGTGTGTCACGAGTTTCGTTCTCCCCCAACATCGCGGCACGCGTTTTATCGCTAAACGATCGAGGGAGAGAGAGAGAGACCGGCTCGGAGCGTCATCGGCTGCTCCTCGCGCACCGGATGAGCGTGCCCGCGCGTGATTCGAGCGTTCCTCCTCCACTACTCGTGGGCGCATTCACCCGTCGTTATTGTATCGCTCGGGTCGTGAGCGACCTTTATCGCGGACTCGTTTTCTTACGTCAGACGATGAATCTGAAATTACCTGGAAATATTAGTTCCTCGTAATTCAGAGAAAATTACACGAATTATCGATGAATGTATTGATTCTTCGTACAAGAAAATTTCATATTCCATGTAATACAGTTTCCTAATTTAAGTTTTCTTTGCATTATTTTCTGCCCATATTTTCGAGTGAAATTTATGTATTATATTTACGAAGTTACATGATTTTTCAAACGAAGATTAATCTGAATGGAGCAGTATAATTGATCGAATTCAGGCAAGTCAACCGTCGTCTAATTGAATCGATCCCTAGTAACCAAGATCGGTACAAGATGGGTACATTATTCAGCAGATCGGTTACCGAAATCACGAAACGATCAAGAATTTACGGACCGGTGGGTGTAGACTGCCGGAGGGCACTAGGAATGAGCGAGAGAGCGAGAGATTAACGTTATGCACCTGATCCTTTGGCGTGCCGAGTGCACGGTTAATTTTCGAGGCGCGAACCATATCAACCGTGTGTACATACACGAGTTTCGCCTTATTTGCTCGAGCCAAACGCGCGTGCGGTTTCGGCGTCGCGTCGGAATATTACAGAGTACGCTCCAATTATACTCAACCATATACCGTAATAATCGGATCTTTAATCCTCGAGAACGAAATTCGTAATCTTTCATCCAAGCTGTGTTTCGAATTTTATGTGAATAACACCATATTCAGCGTCACAGTGTGAGGTAGCGCTAATTTTCTCGCAAACTCGAACCAATCTGCACTAATTATGATTACTCTATAGAGTAGTCAAAAAATTAAAAGCATTTCAACAATTTGGTTAGTTTAAATTTTTTTATTATTTTAAAGTAGTGAGAGAGTCACCGTAGAATAAAATAAAAATTATTTTTTTTTTATTTTGCGCTGATAGTAAAAGTAGCAGTAGTATAAAAAAAAACGAGAATTGGCTCGAATCTATCAGCAACAAAAGCTCGCGTTCGTTACCGCTCCGGAAAACTTCACTCACTCCCTAAACTATAATAAAACTTTTCCCATGGAAATTCGAATCGAGACGCATGCACGCGCGATAAAGGTGAGCGTGTGTGACCGCGAGAGATGCTCCGTACGAATCTCTCGCGTCGCATGAATTACAAATGACGCCGGGACGAGAAAAAGTTGTTCGGAAGGATTGAAATCTTGGAGGAAAAGCGGCTCTCTCTCTCTCTCTCTCCCTCTCACTCTCTTCCTCTCGTATTTTTCCCGTACGGCCCGCGTCTCAAGGACATACGCGAGGAAATACGAAAAAGTTTAATTCGCCGTGAATAAAAGAGAACGGCGAACAGTTTCGTCGAGAAAGGGCGAGAGGGCGAGAGAGAGAGAGAGAGAGAGAGAGAGAGAGAGAGAAAAGCCGATACAAGCGGAGGTATTCAATTATACAGCAGTCGCTTTATTCGCCATTATCCCCGCTCGCGATGGCCCCCAAGAGAATCGACGATCCAGCCGCGGATCGTGACCTCTACCTCCTTCCTAGACCTTCGCCCCATAAATTATGGATACTAAGAAGATAAAAATGAGGAGGAAAACGTGGCGGAGCAAGGAGGCAAAGAAAAAATAGAGAAAGAGCGAGGAAAAATGCGATTGAAAGTCGTAAACACGAACCACCGGGATGAATGTGTATTTACACGATCGGGAGGAAATTTCACCCTCGAGCCGAGATTCCGCATGGGGCTACAGTTCGGCCATTACGATTTTACGACGTTCTTCTTCCTGCTCTCGCGATGCCGAGGAGGTACCTCGCGTTCGAACGGTATAGAACGATTGCGGTCTGCTGTCGAGTTTCTGTCACTCAATAGGCATACAGTGATAAAATAGATACAGTTAAATTAAAGAATTTACTCGTTGTGAATATAATAAATAATATATGGAATGAAGAGAAACTGTTCGTTGATTAACGAACGGTACGAAAATTCAAAGCAACGAAGAAGAAGCGAATTAGTCAGTAAACCGATCTGGAAACGCAGTAGAGAAAAATGCACGCAGAAATTCGAAAGTGTAGATCAAGTGAGGTGCAGGTATAGTGCTAGTGTAGATAGGAGCCAGAAATGCGATAAGGCGAGAGCGAGAAATAGAAGCTCGGGGAATGGCGCGATAAAGCTAATCTTTTCGCGACAAGACAGTCGTCAAACGAACGCGAGAAAGAGCCTCCCCTAATGCGCCGACGAATTTGGCTGGGAGAGAGACCTCTTTTCCTCTTCTCTCTCCGAGATTATATACACGTATATGTTCTCATACGCTATGATCAAAGTCCCGCCCGCAGCGAGGCTTTTCAATTCCTCACCCTGCTCTTCGTTCTAATGAAGTAGTCTCGATTGTAACCGCGCACCAAGTTAACCATCTCGTGTGAAATTACCTAATCGATTTTCTGCTACTCCACGATTTAAATCGATATACTATTTGTCTGTTGAATTAAATCCGTGTTATTTTTCTCAAAAATAACGGCATTACAATTATTTCATTGCAGATTTTTTAACTAAAACAAATACTAAAATAGAATCGACCTTATTCACGGTATATCAGCCTGGACTCCACTTTAAGCCGTTATCAGATTATTAGTTCTGACGAAAGAAAACCGCGGTATATATTTAGGCGAAAAAATTAAATTTATCGCGGGGAAGATACGAAGCTATTTCCCGGTACGAAGTTTTCAATATTCGCGAGAAAAAGTGATTTCCTGTTTACAGTTAATTTATGAGGTGCTTTTTTAGCGAGAGCGAAGCAGTTTACGGTGCTCTAGGCCCTATAGTCGGGATGTTTTCTCCACGGGCACCGGTAATGCATCGGGCGCGGCACACTGTGGAATGGTAACGCGCCTCTCTCTCTCTCTCTTTCCCTCTCTCTATAGTCCTCTCTCACCACCGGATTTTCTCGCTCGGCGCGCATCCGGCCGCCCGCGCTACACGATAAAGATCGCAGGAACGTTATCTAGAATTTAGTGAACCGATTCGCGCTAATTCCGGCCTCGCTAAAACGCTTTATCGATCCTTGCCAGTCTCTAGCTACATGAATATATACATTTACACACGCAGGAAGATTTTTTTACAACGACTACGCCCAGTTTTTTCCCGTAGGATCGAAAAAAATTTCACTCTCTGGATGTATTTGCATATAAGAAGAAAATATCGACTTTTTGTCGGCGAGGGGAAAGTTTTCGTTCGTAAATTCGAAATATTCCGTAATAAGAGGATTCTTGTACCGACCAACCTCACCGCGCGTTTGATTGACTCGGAAAGCTCATATCCCAGCAGGGAATAAATATATAAAGCCCACCCTCTCGACTCGGGCTCACGTGCGCATGAATTTATTCCAAGGGTGATTTTATTGATGCGCGAAACAAACTGTAGCGCGAGAGATATAGGGAGAGAGAGAGAGAGAGAGTCAGGAGCGAGATAATGCGTACGCAATTAATTACAACGAGCCCAGGACTTGAAGGATCATATGTCATCCAGGACGAAGGGGATGCAAAGAGGGGGCTGCACGAGCTCAACCGCTCGAGGGCTAACCGCGGGATTTTCGGTAAAACGTCACATAACCCTGTGTACATATATCTCTATACGTGCACTAGGTGTCTAATTTTAATCAATTTTCTCGAGAATATTAAAATTTTTCATTTTTGTTAGGAGGTTGAATTACCGAAGTGAAAAAAATTAAATCATCTTGTGTAATCGCGTTTTTTTTTCTAAATATCTTCGTTCGAGAGATAGAGGTTTTGAATCTAGCCCGAATTCATAGATACGAGACACCCTTTATGTATATGTATATCCGTGTGGCAGAGACTCGCCAAGTCCGCGGGTATCCTCGTCGAGTCAAGTGAAATGCCACGACGGGCGACTAACTTCTTCGGTGCCAGTTCTATACAGTCCCACGGAAGAATGGAAACTCCAGCGACAATCCTCAAGAATGTATCCGAGAGCCAGCGGAACAATGGTTATAACGGTAAAAACAATTCCTGTGTATCCCGTATTCGTATCGCTAATATCGCGAAAACACTCGCGAATATACAATCTCAGGGATTACGAGAAGGATTTATTTATTTTTTCTTATAACAACAATCTTAATTGTTAGAATAATAATTTAATCAGAACATGGTTTCTCAACACGGTTTCCATTGCGAAGACGTACTTAGAATCTAATTTAATACCACTATAATCGTATTTTGAATGCTTGGCTTTGGGACATAAAAACATTCCCCTTCGATGATTGCAAAAACGTTGCGCGATATCACCGCGACGGTCAGAAGATCACAAGGAATTTTCCCGTTTGGGCAAGGCGCGTTAAAGCGGAACGCGATGCGCGAGAATTCCGTTTTTGGCGAAGGAATCCGAAGACTAAAGAGAGAGGGAGAGGGAGAAAGAAGTGAGTACGGCATATGGCGATACGAGAAGTGGAAAAGGGGCAGAAGGGCGACAGAAGGGTTGGATGCGCCCGTTTCCCAAGGACTCTCGTACGTGAGTTACGATATCGACAAAAATGCGACGTGGAATTCGCTGATTTCGCGCGTGCCGAAAAACATTTTCCCGTATTGCGTGTCGCCGCGGTGAGACCGTTTATACGTATATACGTACTCGCGTCAGCGGAACGTTTCAACTTCTCGCGAGACGAGAGCGAAGAAAAGGAAAAGAAACAATTACGCAAAATTGAATTTCGGTTTCGCGATATTCGAAAAATTTTCCCCCATACCAGAGGAGCCCGGAGAACACGCGCACGCGAAATTGGCGCTCCGGTGTCAATCGAAATGAAAACTCCCCGAGCTTGAATTTTCTCCGAGAACGCCATATGGCTGTAAACAGTTTTTCTCCTCTCGATATCGCATTATTATCGCTCTCGATATTCATCCCCCCTACGATGTTTCGATTTCGAGTTTCAGCTCGCGTTCGCGGAATTGCTTTCCGAGGCTGAAAAAATCGCATGAATCGGTCACGTACGGATTTCGAGTCAATTCGAAGGCTCTCCTCAAAATTCACCGCTCTCCTCCTTTCTTCCACTCGGTATTGGTACACTTCCCGGCCTGTATGCCGAAAAATTCGATTTCGCCCCAGTCCTCGATTGATTTATCGGACTTGCTGCGCGCCATTTGTATAACGAAGAGAGAGAGAGAGAGAGAGAGAGAGAGAGAGAGAGAGGGTGGGGAGAGTGCTAGCTGAAAGGGCCGGGATGCATTCAACTCCCGAAGAATACGTTTTTCGCCAACTTCCCCGACGAAGCTACTCCGACGAAAGAAGGGAAAAAAAGTATTGAAAAAGTCATCGCTAATTATTCACTGACGAACAGAACAAGAATCGGCTCGATAAAAAAAAATTAGGTGTATCTCTAGAAGGAATTTCGCCAAAAGCGATGCACGAGGTAACAAGGAGCGACGATTACACGGTATTGGCGTATCGATGTTTCTCCTGGTGAGCCTCGGGTATTATGGAAATTTCGAATTTACGCGAGCCAACCTCACCTTCGGGTGTCTTCCCTTATTCGAGCCGGGAAGCGAAGAGAGATTTTTCGAAAGCGAGTCGAGACGGATTGCCTACTACCACCGGCGAAAATCCTCCGCGTCTGTCGTTCCATTTCTGTAGGTGCAACCTGAACCGACTGCTCTCTACATCCTTCTCTCTCCCTCTCTCTCACTTCTCTCTTTCTTTCTCTCTCGTTGACATCCTACCCTCCATATACACGCGCGACTGATTTTTCAATATCTCTCCCAGCGTCTGACGTTGTAAAACTCGTCTGTATACGAGAATTGGATTAAACTCGCGATATTATTACGCGACATTTGTCCTTCTGGAGAAGACATCGGGATAATTAAAATCGTTCCGAACAAAGAGTTTTTTGCGTATTTGAAATTTTATTGAAATTCCGTTCAGTGCCGAGAGAAAATAAGTTACCGAGAACACAAAATATCTTCTTCGTTGATATAAATATTTATTTCGTCTAATAAAATTCTATTCCTCCTTGCGCTCCATTTTATTTCAGAGTCGTGAAAAGTACAAAGTAATATCCAGTTACCGAAAATAATTAATTCAACCACATTCCGATGTTTGTCATCCGCGTTGTCCGTGCCAATAATTTTTCTCCCGCTGTGGGCGTGGAAGAATCGCTTTAACAGGGTCTCGTGTACTCACACGCGTGACCCCTTATTGAAATTTATATTAATGCTCGAGGCGAAGTCTTGGTTTCGCGGCTGGCTATTTTGGTGCTGAGGCCGATAAAGATAACGTCGAGAATGAAACGCGAGAACGAGAGAGAGAAGAAGAGAGAGAATGGTAAAGAGTGGCACGAGAGAACCCTTTGTGTATCGAGAGAGAGGGGGGTCATTGGTCACGTGCCAATACGTACAAAGCTGGGCGTCGATAATGAAAACGTTGATTCCGAACCGTAGGAACACGTGAACAACCCGCCCTGTTATAACACCGAGACCATAAGTTTGCAATCAACTCGTTTCGGCCTCTCCTTTGTTTCCCTGCAGGATAATTTCTCACGAGACCCCCATTGTTTACCCCCTTGTTGATTTTTTTCCAACAACTCTCTCTCTCTCTCTCTCTCTCTCTCTCTCTCTCTCTCTCTCTCTCTTTCCTCACCGCGTAGCGATACGAGAACGTCGTTATTGCGGAATTCTTTTCTCTCTTTGCTCGCGCAGTTGTAGAATAGACAAATTCGCGTCCTGGAGGGAATTCGATTTGGCTGGGATAGCTATCGCAGTAGCTGAGATTCGACTCTTCGATCAATGTCGGCCGTCTGATGCGCTTCCGCTGCGATTATGCAAATTATTCGAAAAGATGCCGCGCGCGACTCTCGCGCGCATTACGAGATGAGAGCGAGTGCCCGGGACCGATCGAACTCCTATCCATTTGAAAGATTAAGCACTCGGCATCTTCGACAAACTGCCTCGATAAACCGTCGAATTTTCGTTCCAGTTTCTCTTCGCCTCGATCTAGACTCCCCCTCCTCGCTCTCTTATTCGTGCCGCGACGCGTCAAACCTAATGCCCAGCAGTACGTAGAAAACCTTTTCGCGAAACCTGTGACGGATTATCGGATCTGTCTACTGCGAAATAACTTCGACTCTCTTCGTCTTATTTTCGGAATATCTTACGGAACTTCATATTCCCCTTATATTTTCACAAATCTTCCCGCGTATACCGAGAAAAATTTCATGGCAAAATTTAAGTACGTCGAATAGTAAACTACAATATAGTTGCATTTTGATCTCGTATTACAAACAAAACTACAATAGTTTTATTCCAGTTGCAAAATGGTACAAAAATAAATAGTAATCTCTACTATTTTGATAAGTAACAATAAATAGCAAATCAATGAATTCTCAAAAGAGAGGAAAGACGCTGATACACGGAGCGAGGAAAAATAAGCACGTGATTCGAGACAAAGTGACATTCCACGGAGATTAGCGTGAAAAAAGAGGGGAGGAGAACAAAAGAGAATTGCATCGGATAAAGTCAAGTGCACCTGACGAGCGCCGCAGAAGAATTGCACGCGGGGGGAGGGAGTTAAATAGTTTTTAGCGTTGGCAAAACGGAAAAGAGGTGGCGAGAGCGAATTTTCGAGGGTAGCACGGTTAGCTTTGGCCGTGATTTAACGCGAGCGCGTACCAGTGGCCACGGTTGCCAAGCGTTGTTTCGACCAGCGCGCGGCAAGTCATTCGCACGGAAATACAGTACACGTATACACATAGGTGTGTAATTCCGGACGAGAAATTTACGAGATTCAAGAATGGCCGTTCTTGGCGCGTGAAAAGTGCTTTATTTTTCATCTCTTCCCTTTTTAATAACACAAAAATGAATTCTCCTCGCTCCCAGATGAAGGTCATAAGCCCCAAAAATTTCCCGGATATGACTCACGCTGTTTTCCTCGATTCGGTACTGTTTGCGCTTCGCCGAAATCACGTGTATTATTCGAGAGCGCCGAACGCCCCTTCCTCGCCGTTAATAAACAGCTTCGCGCGTGAATTTCGTCGAGGCGAAGACCCCCCGGGTGATTAATTCGTTCTCGCGAGGCCGTGCCAACATAAATAAACGCGTTATGCCCGTCCCGTCGATTCGATCTCCATCGAATTTTCCGTTACATACGTCAAACATCGGGGAAAATCGGAGCGCGCGCGGAAGCTTTGGAGAGACAGATGCGAGATTGAGCCTCGCTTCTGTGTGCGTACACGCGCGTCGAAGATCGGTAGCTATCGGAGGGGTGCAAAACATATGTCGTCGAGATGCGTCTATATCTTAACCCCCCCCCCCCCCTCTCACCCCTCATATAGCCGCACCACTCGTCACGACAACAAGGGCGTAAAATGTCGCCGCGTCAAATTAGGCCGAACGAATTCACCGTGAACGATCGAGCATGAAAACACGATACATTCGAGGCCACGACCCTTCTTACGGCGCGAGGGGCTGATTTTGCGGGGGTAACTTCTTGCTCGTTCGCTGCCATTACTGTGAATCGACGTCGTTAATAAATTAATTAAATACATCCCGTTTGGCCGAGCGAGTATAGCTTTATCGCCGTGGGGTCGTAAAAGTGGAAACGAAAATGTATTGGGAGCGATAATCCCATTGGGCGTGTACAAATTTCTTTTCGCACATTTTTATGCAATTTCTGGTTGAACGAATTTTATGTATTGAAGCGAGAAGCTTCCGTTAATCTGCTTATATTTTTAAACAGGAATTATAAATTAATGCTATTTATTCTTAATTTTAATTCTTTCGCTGCTAAAATTTGTAGTAAATGAAGTTGTGCCTTGTATTGTGAAACAAGAATAATACCGAAAACTTTATGTATAGGTTGAATTACTGTCATTCCTAGTAGTGCATGTCTACATTTTGCCATCGATACGCGACCCGTGACGGCGCAGTCGATTCGCTCGGGCGCTCGAGACATTTCGAGGGTGCTCTTAACCGGATTAGCCTTGGCGCGATAATGAGCGAGTGCTAAACACTCACGCCCGCCGAAAAGTCTCGAGACAGGTTGGAGATAAAAGACGAGCACGTCAGACGTTCCCGTCCCACTTCGCGCCATTAACGACTGTCGCAGTATTGTCGAACCGTGACGAACCTCTTCCGCGTTTCACCCGCGAACGGAATACGTATCGATAGGCGATCCATGGAAGCGGCAAACCTCAAAAATTACCGCGCGAAAAGAACAAAAAGGAAGAGAGAGAGAGAGAGAGAGAGAGAGAGAGAGAAAATGGTGGAAAGAGGAAGCTCGTAAAATTGTAGATTCGCATCTCTTTTACGAACTCCTCTCTTTTCGCGTTTTTGTCTCGCCGCGCAATTACGTGTTTTTATTCCGTCGTTCGGTATACCGTGGAAAGGTTTTCGTGCGAAACGAGAGAAAAAAAAGGAGGGGAAGTTGGAAAAAAAAGAACGGGCACGTTCCGGGAACTTATCGAGCGACGATTTAGCGAGAGCGCATGCTGCATGCCCCCGGGCTTATCGTCACGCGTACTATCGTGCATGGGGTGTCTCTCTATCGTTTCCCGAAATCCATCTTGCCATCTACGTATCAAGATTTCGAGAATCTGCCGGAGAGCCGAACATATTTTAATCCCCACCACGAGGACTCGAGAAAATCGTCTCTCTTTTCGCGAAGAGCAGATGTATCATCCGAATCGCCTATCATCCGCAGGAAATACTCAAGACACCCGATATAGAAGCACCAACGCCCATATCGAACCGCTCTTGGAGCAAAACCGAGATAACGAAACTATCCTTATGGGTGTTACGTTGGGTGGGGTGCGTTAGAACGGCGCTTCGGTGCGTTAAATTCGCGATATCGGTGGCGGTTAGCCGATTACGGTAACGATAGGTGTATTACCCGACGTCGCGTACACCGAGAAAGAGAGAAGAGTACAGAAAATGAGAGAGGGAGAGAGAGAGAGAGAATACGGAGAAAGAGAGAGAGAGGGATATACAGAAATTCCAGCTAGAGAGACGAAACGAGCTCGCAGCCATTGGGTGTAGCTGCGAAAGGTGCAACATTCGCACGCGAGCAACACACGTACCGTGTATTACACACATTCCCAGCGGAGCTGGTGTGGTGGGGGTGAAAGAGGCTGCGAATGTGGCCCAAGGCTGTCGCGGATTACGCGCTGTAATGCTATCCGCCGTTCTTACGCGGCCGTTCCTACCGTGGCATTTAAGGTTCTTCTATCGTGCTTGAAAGTATACGCATTGAAATTTCATTTTTCAATGCAGTCCACTGTATGAATATTAGTGAATGATCGCTGAGTGTGACGTCATTCGCGGTTCAGAGGTGATGACGACTACAATGACGTTATCGGTGAAAAATTAAAACTAATATTTTTAATAATAACAAATTTTTTTGTGTATATTTTGTAGAAATATCTAACAGAGATTCTATAATTAATTATTATTCTCTCCCTGCCGATACATATACAAAGAGCTTCGTATGTAGACCCACGAGAAAATGAAATTTATAGTTTGATAGAGAACAGCAAGTGTCGAATTCTTGAAAACTGCTCGATCCGATAAGAATATCGTACAAAGGCCCCCCGAATTTCGGTACACTCGATCTCTCAATATATGGGTTCCGACGAAATCGACGCAAAATTCGTATCGGATAGACCGCTCGATTAAATTTCGCGTTTGAGCCCACATCGAACGAGAGCACGGCTCGGCGCGTCCAGGGTCCGCCGCGGGATGTAGAGGAATAGAGACAGGGCATAGAGCAAGCTAGAAGAAGAGAGAGAGCGAGGAGAGAGACGCAAGAAGAACGAATATCAAACTAACGATCGACATGCCAGTTACCAAAGCGTACCGATAAAACCCAACGAACCGTGAATTTTCCAGCGTCACGCGCCGAATACCATTTCTCGCTCCGGCCGCTGGAATATGTATACCGCACAGTCGCGCGCGATTCGCGGCTTCTTTTGAGTGCAACGGGGAAAAAGAACGAAAGAGAGAGAGAGAGAACGTTCAAAAGAGGGAGAGAAAAAAGGAAAAAATCACTGACCCCCTCGATTTTCACGCGATTCGAAATTTCCCGAGACCCGCTCTCCTGTCCATTGCACACAGTGCGCTACGTTCTCGTGTACACACGCGCGCACGCCGGTCAAAGTGTTGGGAGGATCAATGGCGAGTAAGAGGAGAGAGAGAGAGAGAGAGAGAGAGATGCAGGGACAAGCGACGATGCGCCGAAATGCACCGGTAATGCATACACGATGGATCTCGGACCGTTTACGGATTTTCTCCGATGGAATGGGCGGGGTGTATCTCGAGAGCAAGGTGGAAAATTGTCGCGCGGTATGAAAAGGAGGCCAGAGGCGATATAAACGCGTTCGGGCAACCTTTGAAGCCAGTGCATCTCGAGACAAAGCCCTGAGACGTTGTCTGAGTCGCGCCACGGGCGAATCGCGTGCCCTTCGAGGGCTTCGCTAGTTTCTCGCTTCCGCGGCGTCGTAACGAGAACGAGTTTGTAGGCGACGAACGGCTCACCGATCAAGCTGGAAAATTTTCAGAAAAATCGTATAATTTATAAGAAACCCCTTTTCTTCTAGAAAAAATTTCAAAAAGATTAAAATGAAAAATGTTAGTGATATTGTAGATTAACTATTGAAATAAATAAAAAGAATAAAAATTAATCACACGTAGAGTGAAATGTGCTGAGTTAAGAAATGTTTTTGAGTATCAAATTCAATTGTTTTGTCTAGATTTTAAATTTAGTTTATTCGAATAAATTTTTTTTTTCTCGTTGCTTCTCAGCGAATTTCAGACCACACGCGACACTCGATTTAACGCCAATCGAACGGGACAATGTCGATCTCGATTCGGTCGATTTAGACGATGGAAATCCAACAATGGTTATATATAGATCGAAATTGAAGCGACCACCGCGTCGGTATTATCCCGCAAAGGGCTTCCAGCGATCGCTCGTGTTACACACCACCCAACTCGCTCCTCCACTTCGAGCCGTGCCTCGCCGAGTAATTACGCTCGTGGAAACAAAGATCCTGACGTCAACGTACCTGCAACACACAGAACAATAATCTCGAATCAGTGCACTGAATTCCGGGAATGAGCTTTGATCAATTACATCAAGCGAAGAAAATTCTCAAGTTAAATGAATTTCATCACCGTAAAAAATTTTACATATTTTTCTATTTATATCCTATATGTATTTCTCTATTTAATATTTTGTCAAATAGAGTCAATTTAAAAAAAAATTAAATCGGTCGCAATTTCGTTATCAAAATGTTCAAAAACGGTTAAAAAAATATTCAGTTAACCGTTTTTGCTCTCTATAGTGCGAGGCTTGAAAAACGACAGTGTACGTAATACAGTTTTCCCGTAACTTCCCTCGCGATCTTTTCATTCACGGTCGGTGAAGTCACGTAGCGGTACACTCACGCAGGTTGGAGCGTGTAAAATATATTCGCACGGCGTTCGATTGCCGTGACGAGTGACAGCCGGTGTATAAACTGTACACACACCTATATATATATATATATATATATATATGTATATTCGAGCGAGAGAGCGTCGTTACGTACAGGCTATGCAGCTCGGTTAAGCGGTTAGCCGCGCGCCGATGAAACAGGGTCACACGGCGCGCTGCGTGCGAACGCCGTCTAATCGCTATCTAATAACTTTGCCCGCACACCATCGGATCTGTGTACGTACGTACGTACGTACGTGGCTCTCGATAGGTCGACTTTGCTACCAAAATAGCACGAGAAAGACGCGCAACACACACTGCCCTGGTTTTAGTTATAACACGACGCGTAGTCGAGCAGTTTGTATTACACGATTTTCGGAATATCCTTTACTCGCGATCCGATACGATCTCGACACGCGAGAGCGAGAGTTTTGCAGGTGGCGTATCAATTTTCTCGAATAGGAAGAGAAATATTTTCCCTGTCGCTTCGAATGCGCCGAGTGTCGTTCCGATTGTTCCAGGCGTTCTTGCACAGTGTTTGATATTTGATGAACATTCGAATCTTGTTCGGTGTGTTTAATCGCAAAAAACAGTATTCATCGAACAACAGAATTTATTAAGTTCAAAGAACTTTTTAGAAAAATATTGTTATCGAACAATTTAAACAGAGCTATTCACGAGTATAATCGATATAATTGAAATCGGATTCTCAGACGCGAAACAATAACGTGTTACACGACGCTATTAAAATACATTCGATGAGCACTCGTCGGCTTATGAATATAGTTCTTCGTATCAGCGTTTTGACTTTGCGAATGAAACGCAAGAGGTGGCGCGCGAGAGAGAGAAATAAAGTCGAGTGGGCTCAGTCTCAGCCAAGAGAGTCGAGTGCGAGCTCTAAAGGGCTCGTGCGGGATTAAGGACCAATGCCGCTAACGACATGAGAGAGCGAGCGAGAGAGAAAAAGAAATTTTTCGGTGAGTGGGGAGAAAAGCGCGGAAAAGCTGTCACAGCCAGCGGCAACATTTCTCTCCCCAAAACTGACCTTCGCGTTTCAGCGAAAATAACAAAAGTCGAATGCAAATTCCCGTCGCTAAATTTTTCCTTTATTCTCTCGCGAATCTCCATACTCTCTAGAGGAGAGCGCGAGGAGAGCGAGTAAGACAGAAAACGAAGAGAAGAGTCTAATTTAGTTGCTTTAATTAAGTTAGGTATTCGCTCGCTCGATTTCACTCTCGCTAATTAAAACACTTTACGTAACATCGACGGTTTATTTCTCGCGAATTTCTTTTTCTCCTCTTCCTTACTTTGCCGAGCATAATTTCTTTTACTCTCATTACACCCACACACACCCACACACGTACATATTGTGTATATATGTATGTATTCTTGTAGGTATCGAAGGAATTCGAAATTAACATCGATCGAGACAAGTAGGGTGTACATTGCTGCCGGGGAAGTAGACTCCGAGAAACGTTAGCGAGGCCATTGACGGACTCGTCGCGGAATTGGAGCGCGACTATAGAGCGCCCGGAACAATGATTCTAATTCCGAGCGTGTACGTGTGCCCGTGTACGTGTGTGTACATAGAGGCGCGAGAGATCGGAATAGGGGCAGCGTGTTACAATCGGTAACCGCAATATCGCGGATTCGAAACCAGACCCCCCCTCGAGCTCTCCACCCCATAGACGAATCCACCTAACCGATATACGATTCGGGCGTATCGGTGATTCCGCAATAACGCTGAGTGCGCCGATACCCTCTCGTTCTCCTCGCTAGCGCCCAATGTCAACAACCTGTTACGATTTCGTAATAAAGCCGCACGGTTATAACACACAGGTGCGCGGAAAGAGAGAGCGGATAGAAAAATATTTGGCTTTCGAGCCGTGTAACGCTCCCAACTATCGATACTTCTCCGCTGGATCGGAATAACGAGAGGGATATCACGGATTAGCTCGCGGAAAAGGCAAAAACCACGATTGGCCAACCATTAGCGAGGAAGGAATTTTTTTTTCCTTACCGAGAATGTGAAACTTCTATACAGATCTTATTAGCTAATGTATCGCGCTACGGTACAAAAGGCGATACGTATGAAAAAATAAAATTAAGAATACCGTTCACACGATAAACTAGTACAAAAAGCTACAATTTTTAACCTGCTTCGAGCTTTTTTATCGGTTAATTTCAACAACTCCTTCGTATTGTGTACACTGCCACGTCATCGGCCGAGATCTTCAACGTAATTTCGACTGAGATTGTCGGAACTTGGAGTACATTTATTTCGCACGAGTAGAAATTTTACAATTTTGCCTTTTGTATTTCTCATGTTTCTATGGAGTGATTAATACACGTCGGAATTGCAAAAATCCCGTGAGAAATTCCAGTCGAAGGTTTTTATATCCTTACGAAACTATTATAAAGGCCTTGAGAGGTACAGAGGTGCACGCCCACTCTTCCGTCACGCGAAATGCGTCCTCGCGTCCACGACCTGTTTATAGTTAGCGCGACGTCCGAACTAGTTAATCAAGTTATCCGAGTTGCGCGTTGACCCACGTCCAGTTCTGGAATATCAAATTAATCTTGGCGTGTACACGATCGGCAAACTCAGCGGCCTCGGACTATGAGAGCGATTCAGTCCTCCACCTCTTGCCCTCCCCTCTTATCGAGCTACGGATCGCGATACAGAAACGTGGCTTTTTTTCTCAACTACGCTCGAACTCGAGTCGCGATCACAAGTGCGTGAACGCCAGCCGCACTCAGCTGAGCAACGTCCTTGGATGCCGTAGGACGCGAGCTTAAGCCTCCTACACGTGATCTCATCTTCGGATACATTTGTTCTAATACTTACGTGAGCTGGATTGTAATAAAAAGAATTGTCAAATAATTTTAAAGTTAAAGAGGAAGTAACTCGACGAGATCTCTTGTTAGCAGCTAGATTCGAGGTGCCTACTTTTAGTATAACGAATCTTGAATGCCTCTGAATGCGTTGGATCCCGGACTATATTTGTTCTTGAATATGGTTAGTCTGGATCTATCTTGAACTGAACATATTTGCTCTCTTGAGTGCAAACTCGAAATCAAGTCGAGCCAAGAAAGATGCAAATTGTAGTTCAAATACGAGCATATAAGTGGTCTGAACGCCCCTTAATGTGTACAGTATACTTTAAGACGAGTCTGAGTAACATTTCGTATTTTGATCGATACCTGCTTGGACGTGAACCTATAACAAATGAAATTTTTACGCGCGCGCGAGAACTGTAAAAAATGCATTCGCCAGTGCAATCGGCAGTCATTCTGGTTCCTCGTACGCGAGCTCGAGTCTGAACGCGTCCTTAAACGCACTCTCCAACGCACTTTGCGTCTTTCGATGACATTTCTCTTCCCTATTCTCTATTTTTAACTCTTCCCCCTCTGGTTACGATCGGAAGATTCGCGTGCCTCTCGTCTTTATCTTCCGCGGGGCTTTTCCCTCTTTAATGTTCGTCATTCAACGACGACACTCTCCGGGTCCGCTTTTGTTTCGCCCGCGAGCGCACTTTACGCTGAAAGATGCGTCCGACGGCTATAACTGCACATCTGCTCTCTCTCTCTCTCTCTCTCTCTCTCTCTCCCTCTCTGCCTTCTCTCTTCCTCGGCGAATCGATCCCGTCACTCGCCTTCTTTTTCGACTTTTCCAGCTCTCTTCTCACCTTTTCTCGCTTCGACGCCCTCCCCCTCTCCGCGCCTCCTTCTTCGAGGAGCCTAGCGCAACCCGTTATCGATTCTGTGATTTCTAACGGTCCGCCAGGCGGAGCTCCGTTAAACGCGTACGACTCGCGCGAGCCTGTGAAAAAGATCTACGAGCGAGGGCAGATTGCGAGTCGAAGAAAAAGAGGATCGGCTAATTGCTCACGGCGGATCGCAATAAACGGTGAGCCATCGAGAAGGAGTAAAAACCATCTAGAAAGTACATACCGATCTTCGATTCTTCCGATGGCAAACGATATTTCAGAGAGTGTAAAAAAATGCATGAATTTCAATGATATCGAGAGAAATCTACGACGAGAAAAAAGTTTTGTTAAACCAACTAATGCATTCTTTCTGTACCACCAAAACGATATTTGGTAAGCTAAAAATATTTAGTTGGTTCGATAAAATTTATCCTCAGTTTGCTGCGCTCATCGGTAAATTTCCAATAAAAAAATTCCCAAAATGAATCTTGAGTTTGCGAATAGCTATTTATTGGTTTTGAAACTATCATATTTTACAATTTCCCAGAATAACGTTTCGTGTTCAGAAAATCAGTAAGGAACCCCAACAAAAATTTTTGAGTACAGCTCGAATATAGAAGCTACATTTGAAAAACAGCCAAGTCGATTCAGCGTGAATTTACGGCAATGGGGTTGATAAGTTTTCTTCGTCTTACGCGTACACTATATATGTATATATTATACGCACGCTTTTATACGTGCTTTACGTGCGCGCATATTACACGCGGCTCGGTCGAGAAAACCGGTCGTCGCGTTTTGCACCGAAGGGGAATATGGACGATGTCGTAATATAGGAGGCAGCCGGTTGTCATTGTCCGCCCACGCCTATGGTGGAGCGAGAGAGTCTTACAAAATTAATGACGAGAGTTGGATATCGTACACGCGAAGGTACATCGCACGGCTGTACGATCCTGTATATATCTATACGCCGTTTTCACGGTACAATACGCCGCTGTATTCGATATACCCGCCGGGACAAAGAAAACGACGTTTTCGCGAGAGCCGCGTCGGCGCCGTCTTACATTATGGAGAGGGATCGTAAAAAATTTCAAATTTCATACCCCCGCTGTCGGATTATTCAAATTCGAGGAGGGTGGCTATTCTCGCGATGTGGTTAACCGATGCGCGTATGGATTATAGATTCGGGAAATGCACGACGGTCAGGGCCAGGTAAGGTTCGTCCAAGGTTCTCTTTCTCTCTCTCTCTCTCTCTCTCTCTCTCTCTCTCTCTCTCTCTCTCTGTGAGTCATACTCGGTGTCAAGGACCTCGACTTGCACCTGAAACGAACGAGCTGTCGAACGAATAAACTCCAGTTCGTTCTACGTTTTCTTTTCAATTTTTGGACATTTTTCTGATAAAAACACTTAATCTTATAAAATAGTTACATTTACTACTTTTACAGTAAATTCGAATCAGACTGAAATAATTATTCAAGATGTGAAATAGTACAAAAATGTTGGTATTTTTTAGAATCAAACGATTCAAAATAATAAATTAATTAAATCCTGTTATTCAATTAACTTTATTCACATCCGTGCTCAAAGAGGCCAATGCAATTTCTACTGATTTGAATTTAGAGTATGTTTGAACTTTCGTCTTTTATGTTTTCAGTCATTTCAGATTCCGATGCATAAAACGGAACGAGAAATAAAATATTATCAAAACGCAGAAGATACGGGGATCGATAGGATCGCGCCGAGCGTGACCTCGCGCATAAGCGGGGCGAGAGGAGAAAACGTAGCCAAGCGCACGATACGAGACTTGACCTATTGACCGCTTAAATTGCATAGCACGCGGAAAAACGATTACTACCGCTCTCCCTTATTTTTAGCCGTTCGCATTCGGGTTGATCAAAACGTCGTCCCACTGCTCTTTTTAACTTCCTACTTTCGATTATCAAAACATTTTTTCGAATCGTCATATATTTCGGTCATGAAAGTTTTATAATGCCGAAAAGATTAAAGCAATTTGTAAACATTTTACAAAAATGAATAATTTCTTGCATTACTTTCAATTTGAAATCATACAAATTTGAATATTCGGATTATTTTTGTTTCGTGTTAAATTTTAAAACTTTTCCGACACAGAATAATCAATGGCACGACGGACATGTCGTGTTCTCGACTCGCTATCGGGCCGAAACAGAGAGAAAAATCGCGAAAATAACGAACCGTAATAGCGTTCCGAGGAAACAATTGGGTCAGTCTATTACAGACGGACGTTAATGAATCGTTGATGGCTAGCCGTTCATGGGAGACTTCAACGAGAAGTGGACAGTGTCTGTGACGTTCTCGGGACGCGCGTACGAAACTCGCACACAGTTGGGACAGAAACGGAACGAGCACCGTGCACGCAATTGCAAACTACGACAAAAAGATCTTCCAGGCGACTAACGCTCGTCGCTTCCGGGACATTACGCCTCGCGACGTTGCGTCAGCGACGATTAATTTAATCAGCGTCTCGTTTCTTCTCGTTTTGCGCGAAAACAACAGTGCAAGAGTAATAGAGGGGTAAGTAGGAGGAGAAAAAGAAGAGCGAGCGGGCTAAACAAAGTGAACGGAGTTTATCCTATCTTCGGACCTTGCCTTCCTTAAAAGCGACCCAACCGAGAGGGAAAGAGAGAAAGAGAGAGAGAAAGAGAGAGAGAGAGTCGACTGAATTGGGTTGACAACTCGTGGAGAATTAAAGACCTTAGGACGATGGAAGTTTAATTTAAAATCCAATTCAAAACCGTGAAACAGGATGTCGCGGATCTTCGCGATTTTTTACTTCAGCCAACCAACGTTACGAAATTAAAACCGAATCGTCACAATCAAGCGGTCACCGCTGGCTCTATAATAAAACACCGGCTGACTCAACGATGAATCACTCGAGTGCATAATGCACACGGAGCGCGACGAATTTATCGATACACTCGTTCCGAATTCCAGCTAGCCGACGAGAAAAAATTCTCAATATACTCGGTATTAATTTTACAGTATTCCGGTAGAATTTTCAGCACGTACACGTCATGCGTCATCACGCTAATGTATAACATCCCCTTCCCCTTCGGAAAGAAAAATTTCCCTCCACCGGGAATATTTATACACAAAATCGAGCGTACTCGAGCGCACGCCACACGATGTATTTACAAAGAGGTTAATTTTTACGAAACCTCCTTTTCATGCATATTTCATCGAGCGAATATATCAACGGGAGCCCCATTCGCTCATCGAGCCGCGAATAATATTTCGCTCGGGGTGGTGAAATTCCGCGAAAGAATTCGACCGAATTTTTTTTTACCCTCGGCTTAGGGTAAATAAAAAATGTCAGAAATCGAAACTCGGATATTTACTCGGGCAAATACAGCGGAGGTTCCCGGTTCCGTGTCGTTAACCCGGGCGAGACGACGCTCAGGGGGCGGTTTACATGCGGCGACATTGTCGTGGGGGGATATCGCACACCGGACAGCGAGGAGACCTTTTCGCGAGAGCGTTACAGCGCCGCACGGCAATAAAGGTGGCGAGACGGGTTCTCTCCTCTCTCTGCTCGCGTCATGTGTGCGGACACCGTCCACCCACTCGCCCTAAATTTACCCACACTTGCGATATATACGCGAGCTCGTGAAAGAGCAAAGATGGCGTCCGAGGCGGAAAACTTGACGCAGCTGGGATTAAGTTATAGTACCGTTCCGTTCAAAAGTGACAGATTTTCTCCAGAGGCAACTTTGAATTGGTTAACTCGATATTGACCCAGTGAATCTAGCCCGACTCTGGAATCCATTACGTCGCTCGAGTCTGCATTTGGAGAAATTAGTTTAAGACTTACTATATGTTGGTTAAAAAATATCTCGATTATTAAATAATAATGAAATTTAATACTACTTGTTATCAACAGCAATTGTTTTATGTATGATTATTTTTTACTGTCGAAGTTTAACATAAATTTGACACCATTCTGTTAAACTCCCCTCGGCGAACCCAGTTGGAAATGTATGATCTTCATAAGAGATCATAAAACGACACAAGCAATTTTATTGGATAACTGCTTTTTGCAGACGTATTTGCATGAAATTTGAGTTGAATTTACATCTGAAAATGAGCCAGTTATTTTGTCGTGTTCCGATTAATTCGAAACACCGACGTAACAACAGTAAATAATAAACAAGAACGAGGTAATTGTTTCGCAAATTATGATAATACATACCCCCATAACAAAAATATATTATTACTGCACGCGATTCAAATAATTTCGTGTTGGTTTTTTAGCGGGTAGCTTCTCAGATGATGCAGTTTCGATGCAGTTCAGCCAGCCGGTTACACACAGAAAAAAATGATCACTTGAATCAAGAAATATATACTTGATTCAAGAGAGTTATGCGGGAGAAAAAAAATTCCGTCATCAAGAAAATAATTTCTCCATATTAGTAGAAAATTAAATTCTTGAATTGAGAATTTTTTCTCTTGAATCAAGTATTACCATACTTGAACCAAATCTATCTTGTTTTATCCTATGATAATTATTTCTCAAATAAAAAAAATAGTTTAAAAATAATAATAATAAGTAATAGTTTCTTGAATGAAGAATATATTGACTTATTCAAGGACACACGTTCTTGAATCAAGAAATTCACAAGTATTGTTTTTAAAATTTATTTCTTCATTCAAGAAGGAAAAAAAGACTTGATATTGGAAAGTATATTTCTTCCGCATAACTTTCTTGATTCAAGTAATCCTTTTTTTCTGTGCAGAACGTCTGGAGCGATAAGTGATTTGCGACGGAGCTCGTACACCATACACAATCCGTTACGCGAGGTCGAATATTCATCAAGCATTGGAGTATATGGCTGAGCCGCGTGAAATTGTGGCATTCGACTCACGTACGGCTTTACGTACATACGGAACGAGACGAATATATATGTGTGCGTGTACGTATGTACACCGAGCGTTACGTGTGTTTTATAAATGATATCGGTGGGTCACGAGCCCGTTATGTATACACACGGGAGACCGGTTTTCGCGTGTATGTGCGATCTCTTGAATGCGCGTCGTACGAGAGTCTCCCATTATATGAAGTGCGAGACGCAGACGCGATTCACGCTACGGAGGATCCTCTCGCTGGCTGTACGACTGTAACGGACCTCCGATCCAGACGGTTTACATCTACCGGACGTTTCACGATTTTCGTTCGCTTTGTCAAGTCGTTTTACGGTTATTCTTTCTGCGTACACCATTTGTTCCCACCTAATTTTGCGATAAAACGAGGCTTACAATCAAATTATATTAATTAATGCAAAAAAAATTGTCACAGCTTGTTTTTAATGTAAAATTTAATGAACATGATACGAATAAAATTCTACGACTATGAACACATTTTTGTCGAATCAAAAAAATGAAGTAAAATAAAAATATTGTAAGTGCAGATAGAATTGAAATTTCGACCGAAGGTGAGTTTCGTAAGACATCTTTCGAGACACCTTGTACACCCAAGAATTTTATTAATAGTTACGCGAGCTCGGATCGGTAGAAGCGCGACATTCTCAAAGGTCGGTCCTATTAGCGCGTGCCAGAGCAATTAACGTCCGCGTATGCCATTACAACGTCGCGTTACGTAAGGTCGTCGACCATACGCGTCAACGGCACCTCGATGAGCTTTTTTATCCTTTTTTTCACTCGACTCCCAGTGACCTCACCATTTCAGACGAGGCGAAATAAAACGGTCCACTCTCGGATTTAATTAACCGTTGATGCTCGATCAAGCGTTTTTCGAGGTTGCCCTCTCTCGTCCGATACAATCGTTATTCTTCGTGACGTTTGCGGTCGCTTCGCGTGGTTTATTTCGCGAGATAACGAGCTGGAGTAGGGGGAAGGGGTAAGAAGGGTGAATTAGTCTCGAGAGTTCGAACTCGAGGCCCCGTTAATTGCCCGCGAGTCGAAATCTGGCGTAAAACCGCGTGAAATAAACTTTCGAAACAAAGACTCCGTGGTTCTTCCGAGAGAGCGAAACTCTATCATGGAATTTATATTTCATGCGCTGACGTGTCCGTGATTTATATTGTAAGCCATTTCTATTACAGCGAGTACGGATTAATAGCTTTCGTGCGGCGAATATTAAATGCGCTATAATCGTTAAAAGAAGAGAAAAAGGAACTCATCGCGTATATACCTTTTTTCTCTCTCTCTCTCTCTCTCTCTTCACAAAGAACCTCGATCTCGCCGGAGGATCTCGATGAAAAGCATATAATTCGCGCGGAGCGATAAGTAAACGCGTATAACGAACGATTGGAAAACATCTCTCGTGAGATTCCTCTATATGTATGTGTCTGCCTCTTACCGTTCTGTAATCTCCGCGCGTGATCGTGAATTGATTCGCAATGTAAACAAGACCCACTCCGTTTAGGCATATTCTGTACGAACGTTCGACGTGAAAGGTCCGTCGTCATTCAATACTCACAATTCGCGTAAATATACTCGAATGTTATCGTAAGGAATGACAACCTCTAATAAAAATATTTATCGGTATAGCCGAGTGAATACGTTTACGCGCTCTCCTCGAATTCTCAGACAGAAGACAACACCGATCGACCCTCTGCGCTGTCATTGTTGCACTTGGTTTTGTTATATTTTCATTTTTTTCCTAGAATAACGCCGTAGATCCAAGAGACGACGCTTAACGTCGATTCGATTTCCCAGGCTTGTTGGTATTCTCACCCAAATTTCTTTGCGCGCTTCTTCTGCGCGCAGAAGAGAAACGAGGAAGTACTGGTAGCGTGGAAGGGGAAAAAGTCAAACGAAGTTTGGGAGCTTCCGAGCGGGTTAAAGTCGGGGACCAAAGTTCTCTCGCACACTCGTTCGAGTGACGCGAGACTCGAAACCGGAAGAAGGGCCGAAGAGGGGAAGAGTGCGCGTCTCGCTGGGACGCATGGCTCACACTACACACCCACTCGGCGCGTCCACGAATGAAATATGCATGTACAAGGTTAGGGAGTACAATTTTCACGGAAAATAGCCGGTGTACAGCGTGGCTTCGACCCCTCGTGGGTAAAGTTCCACGCCTCTGGGCGAGCCCCGAGAAAGAGGAGAGAAATAAGAGACGAGGACAGAGTCCCAGTGGCGTATTCGTCGGGAAAATCCGTTTCCTCGTCGAGGCTGGGAAAAAGGATATCATGCGTTTTCCGTCTACTCTCGTTCTTCTTCTTTCTCGTCATTTTTTTCCCTTTTTCTACCCGTCCGAACTTCAAAGTCCCAGCGAAGGGATGTTTACCCGTTAGCATGAATATTGATGAGACTTGTGCCCGATCCTTTTGTTCCCAAGTATATCGATGTCGCAGTGTTATGTAATCCGCGTAATTACAATTTTGTAATCTCTGTTTTTGCTCGATTTCCCGACCGATACGAATCGATCCGACCAGACGATAAGCGAGATATCGTGTTCCGCGGGAATAAATTCAGGATCGGTGTATCACTTGGAGCTTAATTATAACACGCGCTGGTTATTAATGACGTGCGTATACGCGTAGCTAATTACCGATTCATAATAAAACGTATACAAAAATTTTAACCGGTGCCGAGAATGCGTTAAATTAAACATCGATTAACGCTCGTCCGTTGCGAGAGGGTTGAACGCGAGAGCTCGCGATTTTGACGTATCGACGGGTAGAGACTAAAAAGACGACACGCTTAATGATCCATTCCAATTAGCGTCGACTCGACGTACGCCCGTCTCGTATGGCGAAAAACGAAATAAACGAGTTTAAAACGAGAACGTCGACCCGACGGCGAATAACAGCGAAAGATACGGCGAAATATCGCGCGAGCGAGATAAACATCGCGGATGGAAGTTTGTTTGCAAAACCCGCGGGGGTCAATGACAGAGGGAAAATAAAAATCTCTCTCTCCCTCCCTTATGTTCCTCGCAGTTTTACTTTTTTATAGTTTTTGCGGAACGCGAGCGGCGTATGAGGCGTAATGAAACTCATTTGTTCCCGAGAATAAAGAACCCGCTGCCGTAGGGGAGGATACGAATCGTTGATCGATGCCACCTGTAATACCGAGTGTCAGTCTGTCGCCGGTAATTCTCCAGTTTGCCTACTTTTTTTCTCCGCGTGAACTCACTGCCAGGAGCGAGATAAATCTCGCACTGACAGAAATTTAGTTGAATCAACTCGGTATTTTAATAGTACATTATGTAATGAAATCGGGGACTAAATTTTGACGGACTCGTCCTACAAACATCGGACGAGTCCGTCAAAGGTCCCCGGTTGAATTACATACGATATTTTATGCGCTGTGCCCTTTCTCGTACCGATTTAGCGAAGGTAATGGATGTTTTGTTCCGAGTGGGGTATTCTGCCGGCCTAAATCGGCAATTGGAAATTGACGTTCGGTCGCGCACGGGTACATAAGAAAGAAACGTCAAGGGGCGAGACGTCGAATCATGCCTTGTAATGCGGTTGCGTTCTATTTGCACGGAATATTGGTGAAATGGGTTCTGTCTCAGCGCGAGCATAACCTCACTGTAAGTGAAGTTACACACAGTGTAACACAGTGTTAGTCACAGTGTTCTCGCTCGTTTCAACAATTACTGATCAAAATATTATGTTATCGATACTCGAATGAATTTTCAATTGATTTCAAAATTTTTTACGGGAGACATAAATTTTCTTCCAATTGAAAAATAATCAACTCGGTCCATAAAATATCTTGTCTCTCGAAAATTGAAAATTTTCGATTGATTCAACGAAAAATTCTTCCCACTCCGTATCAGCTTTTTTTTCACGAGATGGAAATTCCCATTCGACGAGCAGAGTATGTGTACGTTTTTAGCGTTTCAGGGAGGATTTCAAATCTGGAATCACCTGACGCGATATTGCCTCTCGCTACGCGATAATTGATACCGTTCGATTATATCGCCACTAGTGGGTGCGCAATCGAATTCCTCGGAAGCCTCGCGAGGCGCGTTCACGGTATTCCAGTGACGCCGGGAATCACGCGCGACTCGAGAGAGGGAGAGAGAAATCGATTCATTAATTCACTCCGGGATATCCGATTTTACTGTGAAATTCGAGTAACGTTATCCCCCCCTCGCTGAAGAAATTCGCGTTCGTTTGCATTGTGCGCGCATACGCGTATGAAAATACAACCAATTAGCAAGGGACTAGGAGTCCCGTTAGCGAGATAACACGGTACAATAGGAGCGTTATTAATCTCGTGGTAATACGCGTATATCGAACGATAGGAGGCAATCGATGGAGGGGTGGGGTGCATCAATGTTAAACGTTACGTTTGCTTTTTGCGAAAACGACCGATCGATCAGTGGCGAGCAATAACGCGCGTATCTGGCGAAATCTGAAAACGGAGAGGGTGGGGGAGGGACAAGGGGACTCGACAAAACGTATCGCTCCATTTGATCGATCGATCGAGTGAATAATGAAAGCCCCACCCCAACGTTTACGTCGTTTCGCTCGCGTTAGCAGTTCCTCCAATGACTCCTGATGCCAAATCGACGCTGATTGGCTGGCATCATCCGTGCGGTGCAATTTCGTTTTTCTTTCTTATTTTCCCCTCTCACGAGTTCCTATGTGTTCGTGGAAACTATTCGGACGTCGCGTGCGAGAGCCCGCGTCTCTATCTTTCTCTTTGATGCTCGCCGTTGAGCCGCGAGGCTCGTGCAATGTAAACACACACACATCAAACGCGCGCCACGCACGGACGTTGCATTTTTAAGAACGTGGTGCACATGCACACACACACACGCCTGGGAGATCCGTTACAATACTACGTGACTCGACTGTCTTGAATTGGCGAGGGAAAGCTCGCTACGTACTCAAAGATGGGAAAAGCCTGGCTCATCAAGAATACAAAAAACCGATATTACTTTCGCGCGGGCAATATCTCCTCCAATCTAACGCGGCTTTACGTGACCCGCTCGCGGAGGCGGAGGGGAAAAAATTTCGTTGAAATATCAGCGAAAGGGAATCGCTATTTTCGACGTTCAATTAAGAGGAAAATAAAATATATCAGATTGTTGAGGGTCGACAGTATACGGGGTGTTTCAGAATCGTTTCCACTGGCAAATGGGTCGTGAAATTTTCAGTAAAAAAGTTTCTTGATTTATTTTTATTTTTCATTGTACTAAGGAGTAACCACGAAGCTACTACGACTACTTTAATCAAAACGATATTTTTTTAAGATGAGAATAAAATTCTTTTGGACGGAAAATAAATCAGTGAATTTAGCACTTAATTCAGTTCCAAAGATAAAAAGATAAAGATAAAGATAAAGATAAAGTCGGAACGAGCCACGTCCAGATGGCTGGAAATGCTTTCTAATCAGCTAACGAAGACGTTCATAACTCATAAATCGAATCTCTAAGCGTACAAGACTCTTTTCTTTTCAAAATTTCACGAGTTAGCAAGTACACTCCGGTTCAAGTAGAAATTCTCGACCACCCAGTACAGAACGAAACTCGGTCCCAAAAGACGCACTTTGGCTACGTGTGTTCGTATTTATACCTCGCTCGACCCCAGTGCCCCGTAGGGGTTGTCCATTCCCTCGAACAAAGTACACGCCGGTACCTCTCATTTCGAGTCTCGCTGAGAAAACCAACTTCTCTGTTAACGATTTCATTACGCGGGACAAACAATCGAGAGCGTCATCGGGAAATGCGCGTACGTGGATTTTCGTGGCTACGCTTGTATACCTATATATATTTACGTACGAGGTGGAGAGGCGATCGAACATAGAGCAAACAGGCTTCGCTCTCTCTCTCTCTCGCTCGCTCTCTCGTCCGTCGGATGTCAATCAAGTTTCGTTTCACGAGCGGAGCATCGAGTTCTGGACGCGCCAATCGATTCGGCGATCGTCGAATTGGCACTCGAAACGTTTTTTACCTCTTTTCAGCCGGAGGAAAAGCCATTTTTTCAGACTAACGATATAATAGACCGATTCTCGTTCGGAGAACGCGTCAATATTTACGCGCGGGAGAGAGTCGATATTGTTTCTTCGCCAGAGAATCGTCGATGGAGCTGTGAAGCGATGAATCCTTTCCCGGCTCGAGCAATTAAATCGCACGTGACAAGAATTTTTTTCCGCTCTTCTTTATTTCTTTTTCTCGTCGAGAGGCGAAGACACGTCGACGAGCACGTGCAGCGTCGCGTGGGAACTCATTACGCGATAAAATACGCGGCTCGCGAGCAGCTGGCGCCGGCCTCCGCGTCGTTTAATTTACAGCCCACGCGACCCGTTCGTTCGTTAATTCTCGCTCGATCCGCGCTTAATAATGACCCATTTTCCTAGCTCGCGACAAAACAGGATATGAGAATTTTCTCGGAAAGTGTGCGTTGTTCCGCCGATGAGCAATGTCGATCGATGCGAAACCGCGCGTGTAATTCGATTAGCGTGAGTCAGATCGCGTCCGGCGAGATGTCATCTTCTTGCCTCGCGTCCTCGGGGCGTGGACGTTGAGTTGCGTAATCGAGAATGACGATAACGGCGCGTCGTAATAAACAAACGATCCCGGTTAGTCCCGGTTCGTTGAGTACAGGGATAAACTACGGTGATAATTGGTTCATGTGGATGGATGTATCGAACGAGCTCGAGAGCTCTGATGAGAATTAGTGAATTAGGGTCTAGAGCCTCAACGAAATATTTGACTGTTTTGATTATTCATTAGTCAAACGAAGGGTTTGAACAGAACACTGCACTCTATAATAAACTCCATATATTACTCATTTCATTATTGAAAAAAATGAATTATTAGAATACATAAATTGAGTTCATATGTTCATGCACGCACACACAGGTTTGATTAAAAATACTTTCAGAATATTTAACTAGTATACATCGGAGACTCTTTTAAAGACCTCGGCAATAATTAGGATGTCCACGTTATTTTCCCACACGAGAGAATCGTAAATCGTACGCGATTCGAAGCATGCAGGACTCGAGAGGGTGGTCCCGTCGAGTCCTCCAAGTGGCACATGAATTACGAAGGGACACACTGCGGAGAACGGAATAAGAACTCGCCAAGTGTTTAAACTTTAAATGGCCGGAAACCGTTTTAAGAGTTCAAGACGCCCGGCCATTTTCCGCAAATATACACGGACTTTTCCCGTATATCACGCGAGACCAGGCGGTAGAAGCCACGTACCATGATTCGCGAAAAAGTGCGCATTATACGAGCATAGCATAACCCTCGCCTGGGGTATCGAGTTTCGTCCTCGGGAACTCACCTGAAACAAAAAAAAAATGATCGATTAATCATCGGCGGGAAATTTTCACTAATGAGGTTATTATCAACTTATTCGGATTAATTTGGTAATTAGTGTCTCGAGCCGATGAATCCGCGCCCACCCTGCGGTCCGTTATAAAAGGAAATGCAAAAACTTCCAACCGGAAGTCAAAGTACGGAACAAAAAAAAACGAAAGACGAGCTTTCAGGATATCGAGAAACTTGCGAGTGCGCGCGTCGACGTCCGCGCTTCCGCGAAAATGATTAATTGCGGCCCGATCTCGAGAATGCCTAGCGCGAATGAAAAGAGGAGTTAAAACTGACGGACGGGGTCTTTCTCCGTTCGGACGTTCTTTTCAGCGCGAGCGCGTCGCTCCGAAACTTCTTTCTTTGAAGACAGCCGCAAATTACCCATCCGAGATTTTCATTGGTGGATTAACAGACCGCGAGACTACGATTCTTCATTTTGTTTCGTTTTTTTTTTGTCTAGAGCCAAACAAAAGTTTCAGCTCCGATATAAATCTCCCAAATGAGGTATTGTATCGAAATCTTCAATTTTTCTCAATTTCCCGATTAAATCGTTCGTACAAAATTCATTCATTGGCCAAAGACTCATGAAAAAAATATTCGATACGTCATTTTTGCGGCAATTGTAAAAATTGAATCTTCGAAAACACATTTTCGATAAAACTTACTCAATCGCAATTCATCAATCAATAACTATTACGTTATTTTTCCATTCGTCCTCTTATCGTTCGTAAACACGAGCCGCGTTTCTCCCGAAGCGCCAGCGAAATAACGAAGCTCATTCAGCATTCCACGGCTCATTCACGACGAGATCATTCGGTAATTGACATTAGCAATTTAGACGGCGACCCGTGAACGGAACGTCCGAGGCAGCCTTTCACGAAGTCGTCGCGTCTTTCGACGTAGAACGCTCGAGCGTGTGGCGCGACGAAAAATTTTCGTGGTCGGGAATTGGAGGGCGAGTGCGCGTGAAAGCCTGACGAGAGCGAGAGGTCGAAATCCGGACAGTGGGAGTATTAATATTCACGCGTGTCTCGGATCGTTACGCTAGCCCCGCTCGCTGCTCGCCATATACATGTCTCTCGCACACAGGCCAAACGCCTGGTTTAGGTTCGTTCGCTGTGTACGGCCTGTGCCGGATAACATCGGTAAATCTCGCGCGTGAAGAGCTCCTATCTCCCCCTATGCGCTGGCCATTTCCACGAAGATTCAGTACCGACGAGTGAATAAAAGCCTATGCGATTCTCTCGTGGAAAAGAGCAGGATTTTAGTTAATGAGTAGTTGAAAAGTGGATGTGGTCTTCCTCGAGTCTCTTAGTATTTCCAATTAAATCGTTAACCTTTACCGTCACATTCTACTCGGAATTTTTAGGTTTCGTTTTATTCATCATTTTTCAAATGAATTTCTCGGTCAGAGAAAAGTAGCTTCATTTTGACAAATTTCCCACTTGAATCCTAATTCACCCCAAGATCTTTAAATAATCGGAGGAGCCCCACGTCAGCGAGTTAGGCGAGTTTGAAACTCAAAGCGCTCGCAACTAAGGTTATCAATTTTCGCATTAACGGCCAATGAATCGAGCGGTCCCCAGGTCTCGACGTATGCTCCACGGGCTCGTTATCGACCTCCTGCTCGCGCGAGCTCCCGTCATGCACCGTGAGAGAGAGAGAGAGAGAGAGAGAGAGAGAGAGAGAGAGAGAGACAGACCTCCGCGTAATAATCCGCGAACGAGTTAACGGCCCCTGAAAACGCTTCCCAACTCGAGTTTTTCTCCGCGAAAGAGTCCGAGAAACGTTTTAACACCTAACGGCGCTTTTCTTTCGCGCGAATTTCCGCGGCGGCCCTTCGCGCTGCTCTTTCGCCGAACGATAAGCCCAGCAGTAAAAGATATCCCGTTACGGGCCTTTTCGAGCCACCGGTCACTCCAAGATAAGACGCATATGAGTTTCGCCTTTCGTCGAAATATCAAGGTTCGCCCTCGCCCGTTTTTCTCCGGTCCGATAACAGAACGCAATCGCAATTTTCTCGTTTTTATTCCCAATACTCTCATAAAATTTTCAATTCAACACCATCTTTTTCATAGTTTTATCAGCAAAAAATAAATTTACTCGATATGTAATTTAAATTTTCTCCATATTTCGAATTTTCAAATTAATTTGTGAAAAATTTTATTAATATTGACGAAGATTAAAATTGAATTAAATTTCAATTGTCTGTGATATATATTATTAAAATTCAATAAAAATTAAATTGAATCGAATTTTTCATTATATTTATTAAATTCTTTACAATATTGACATTATACGTACAAAATATCACTATGAGCAATATTGGAAGTGATTAACACACGACTGAATAATAACTAACTTTACTGGCTAAAAAAATCAAACACGGCACTCATATTAAAATCTAAACAGACCTCTCGAATTGCGAGACTAATGAGGTTTGAAAACACGGCAGGTAAGAAAATTACTCGAGTATCGACGTTAGATTGGGACGAGTGTTAAAAAACAATACGAAACAGATGGAACGAAACGCGTCACCTGCGGCCTTATCGGCGAACGATTGTATCGTCGTTATCATCTCTTTCGCTTGTCGCCCTCTCTCTCTCTCTCTCTCTCTCTCTCTCTCTCTTTCTCTCTAACTCTCGTTCTCTTTCACTCCGGCACGGAACAGGTGCGTCTAGACGTGCCCTCTGACCTCCTTTTCGTGCGCGTACATGGTCGCTAATAAATCCACCCGTCTCTCGTGGCGTCGCGCGTTTTATCGTTCATGTATTACAATATATATGTACTAGACACAGCGGCAGCGGTGCGCGACCGCGGCTAATTTTAAATTACTCCACGACATAACGGTGTTTAATAAAGCGTATTACGAGGCTCGCAGACGGCGTACGAGCGAGCATTGTGGATTCTCCATGGGACTCGCTCGAAAATTACATAGAGAAGGAAGAATCGTCGTTTCGAGTTAAAACCTCGAGGATAAAAATTTGTTGGGTTAATTGAATTTTCACTCGAGTGCCTCGAAAAAAATATTCCGTCGGACGGAATAAATTATTAGCCAAGAGAAGTATTTCGTATCAGCGATAACGTTGCTCTGACTCACTTGAACAATTATTTTGTCCAGTTATCAAAATTTTTTTACCGGTAAAATGTGTATGCGAATTCGAAGTTTGTCTCGACGTATGCTACCGCGAGAGAGTAATTATCTCGAGCACGCGAAAAATCGAGTTTTTATTCAATCCTAGGCAATTTCATTTTTTTTTTCACTGTACGCAGAGAGTTTCTCCTTTCAAAGTTGGTTATATCCCGTGTAATGGAAAAAGGAATAAACTTTTGGAGCAGGAGAAGACAAAATTCCCAGGTGGGTGACAACTTTTCTAGTTTTACGAGAGATTCGCGTGTCGGAGCGAAAAAGGAATAGAAGGAAAGAAAACAGCAGCGGATAGTTAACGAGCATCCATCGGTATACGCGTTTTCACTCGCGCGGTGCAAGCAGCGTGAGTCACGCTTCCGGTAGCGCTCGCGAGTACGCGCCGAGTCGTTTTGACACGCACGCGCACACATTTTCATACGTACGCGAGAGAGCCAGAGAGAAAGAGACAAAGAGAATACCGTCACGCGAGCCGGCGTGACAGAAGGACGAAAGATGCTGCCACCGCGCTTATGTACGTGCCATTTTACCTCAATTACGCGCACTGCGTATAATATTTTACGCGATTTTTCCAATCCCAATGTTCTCCCGTTGGTTATTACCCCTAAATATATTTTACTTCCACGGCTAACGACACTCTCGAACCAACAAGAGTCATGTTTATCCATGTAGAATCTTTACAACTAACGAAAAAATGTTTAATTATAATTATCGAGTAACACAGTAATTTCATATATTACAGTTTTCACGTCCTGTACACATAAAAGTTTCTTTCAACGTCAAATGAAAACACGCTTTTAGTATGTTAAAACAAAAATAAATTTATACCTCTTTTATCTTTCTGTTATTCTTCTTACAGTAATTTACACAAAAAGGCTAAAACGAAGAGACAACTGGCTTTTGAATTTTTTAGGCGGGGTTCGAAAGAGCCTCAGGTGACGTATTTCATGGTTGGACTACCGAAACTCGCGTGTAGACATGGAAAACAAAAACGAGTCGAGGATGAAGCGAGGAGTGGGCGCGCCGGCGAAACACGCCCGAGAAATTTACAGTCGATTCATGGTGTCTTCTTATTCCGGCAATGAGACGAGAACAAAAAAAAAACGAACGGCCCGCGTCGTTACGAACTCGCCTACATTTTTAATATGCGAAAGAACGTCGACGTAATATGCCAACGAGCTCCAGAATGCGAGGCTGCGAACGGCCCGGACGGTCACTCGCTTGTCTCTCGCGAGAGAGAGATACTCGATTGAATATACATAAGTCCTGAGAACTCGCGCGAGTTTTTCAATCGCGAGATAAGTCCAGTCAATATTGAAACAGGCAGAGTTCGATTCTCGCAAAATTGCAATCTCATGACGTATGTACAGATACATTTCTAAACGTACTTTGACAGATAATGAAATTGAGATCGGATATTTCAATAAATATTCTTTCTCTTTTTTTCTATCTTTTCCTTTGAGGGAAGTCGCATTTGGTAGCGAATTAGAGAATCGCGATTGGCGATCATACGCGGAGATACATAATCGGTACAGCGGCGAGGGGGGCGAAGAGAACCGTCGACAGGAAGTGCGTTGAACCGCGATGTAACCTTGGAGTCGTCACGGTTGCTGCGGACCCGTTGTCAGGTGTAACAGCACGGCTATCCTCGCAGGCTACGCGCTCGCTAGAGAGAGTGAGAGAGGGAGAGCGAGCTTGGTATTTTACGGTAAATCGTAGCTGAAATCACAGGCAGGCTCTCTCGATCCATTCCATCCTCGATCCGGATAATAAAAAGCGCGGAAAATAAGGGGAGAGAAGATTATTGCGCGCAGTAAAAATAAAAGATAGAATAACGTCGTACCCGGTGAAAGTAGAACGACGAAATGCAAAACTGAGATAACGAGAGCGCGGCAAATAGCGGGGCTCGTTTTACGAGTGTATCGATACGAATCGACTATCCCGGCGTAGAAACGGCGAGAGGAAAACTCGTTCTGCGCCTTCGTTTCGGTTAATTTCACCTTGACAATGCATTTTTCGTTAACGTCATTCCACGGGTATCGGTCACGGGCGCGTAGGTAGTATTAGGCGAGCTCGCGACTCCCGTAACGACTTCAAGGTGAACGGAATAGAATCCGAGTCCGGAGTTCGTAACGATAAGCTGGAGCCGTAGGTGTACCGATTACGTCATCCTACGTATTCGGTTAGAGAGCCTATTGTAAGAGCGTGAATATTTTCTCGGGAACGAGTTCTTGGATTTTTCAGTCGTCATCGCTTCTTCATTTTTCTACTCCATTCTCGTTCTAGGAACGAGTTACCCGGTCGATAGGAGAGATAAAAGTCCGAACCGTTACGATCTAGCGGAGAAAGAGAGAGAGATAGAGAGAGAGAGAGAGAGAGGGGGATCTACATTGTAGCTGAGTGGCCATTAATAATTCTCCCATAACGTAACAACGAGTTTACGTCACTCTGCGGTTAAACACCGCGATGTATCATTGAGAGCAAAATATACACGGATGGCTCAGTCCGCCGTTTGTGAAAGCGAGTTGTAACGATTTTTCTCGGAAAGAAATCTCGGAAAAATATTCCGCGAGTACTAAACTACCGCGAGTACTATCGATTCGGCGGACCTAGATTCGCGATAAAAAAAAAATTATCGATCGAGACGGCGAGAAAGAAGCGTACATGGCTCGCTTTTTGCTCGGCTTGCGGACTTTTGGTCTCGTTTCCTTCGTACCGGTATTCGATCATTCTTTCCTCTCTCTTTCTCTCCCTTTCCCTCTAGCGACCCTTCGACGACGCTCGGTGCCACCGACTCCCGAGCTGACCTGTTGCTCGCTCTTTTGTCCATACGCAATGTTGATTCTCTCTTTCTCCTTTTATCACCTCATTCCTATTTTACAACTGGCTTCTTATTTTAATCGTTTGTAAAATTACAACTTGAGTATCTTAGAAAAAAAAAATTTTTTTAACGTATACACCGTATTGGTACAATTGAAAATTTCCTTTAATATTCGCGGAATAAAAAATCTATAGGACTTTAAAACTTTGATATTTTAGAGCGAACTCGGAGAAGTTCCTGAAAATTCTTGTAATCGTGTGTTGCACAGTTTTTATTGAGTCTTAAAAAGTTTTGATACTGCTACGACTTAAGTGGTTTTTCAAATGACCGATTCTCTCTTTTTGTAGGTTTCTCGATCCGAACGTTTTCCACTGCGTTAAATCTATAGGCACCCAATGCGTCATACTTTTCCGTGCGCGAAGTTATTTTCGGAGCGCGGAAACGAGAAACCAGTACATTGTGCATCGGCGGAACACGAGGCTCTGTAATTTCAGTAGATCGTATAGATCGTCGAAACTTCGATCGAAATTCGTTACTTCAAATAGACTCAACGAATGAAAAATGTTTAGAAAACGTTGAAAAATGGTAAAAATCACGAATAATACCACTGAGAAAACGAAATACCGATCAAGTTTTGTGATCGAGTTAAAACGATAGAATCGAGATTTTTCTACGAAATCTAGTAGCTGTAATCGGAACGAGCGATTCTTCCGGCATTCGAAATGATAAATTTTCTCGATAGAGGCGGAGTCAATTTTTATTCCAGCGTTAGATTCTCGACTTTCCTGGCCCGTCCATTTCGAATGGTTCGTTGATTGTGATTTACGGTTGAATTCGACGCGGGCCGATTGCAAGAGAGGAATTACCGTTATTGGCTACACTGGGCGACTCTCTCGTGAAAAAGTAATCGCGATGATAAAGGGCCGTCGATTTTTCCGTCAATCGAGGCTCAAATCGTGCGTTTTGATTCCGCGATTGCGATAAAAATAGAAAGAGAAACACAGCGAGACACGAAACGTCGTTTTGTGCGGTCCCACTTCCATGCTCCAAATACGGCGTGCGATATTCTATTTGCTTTTTTCCGAGGAGGAACTTTTTTCTCTCTGCGCGAGAGAAGCAAAAAGGATACCCGACGACATCGAGACGAGAAAAGAAGTCGCGCATCGCCGCGGAGGAAAATTCATCGTTTCGTATTTCGACTTTCCCTCGTTGCCGATTCATGAACGCCGGCAAACGTATATTATTCCCCAAGAAATCTAGAATACCAACCTCGATGTAGCGAAGAGAATCCCGAAAGCGCATGCACGAGAAAGTATCGATCGATCGAAACAAATAGAATCGATGCCGAGATATTTTCAACCGCGCGCTAAATAATTTCTCGTTAAGAGTGAATTTTCGTAACGAACGAAACAGTTTTCATTGACGACAAAGGGAATTAACAATATCGCGTTTATAGGTTTTAATATCGAGCTCTGAATGAATTCGTGTAAACGGGAATTCAATTAGTCTTGCTTAATACTCCATCAAATTTGCATGATTTTAAACACACTGCGATTAATGTCACTCGACACCGAATTCCATTTTATTCTATTCGTCCAAATTTTTCCAGCTAACGCTAACATGTTTTTCAGACTTTTTGATATTGATAGTTCGATTTACTGTTTTTGATCGTTCAAAAAATATCGAACCTACTAGGTAGTAAAATAGTTGAAATAATTTAGTTATCGTTTTACATCAGCTGATTCTAAAACTAAATAAAAGCCCAAGAGCGGTATACAAGAAATCGTAGTAAAAATAGTGTTAATTGGTTGAACAAAAGTTGGGAATCGAGCGAGCGATTTTCAGCAACATCGCATGTGGTTGGCCCGAGCCAATTAAAATTACGCGAAGAATAGGGAAAGAGTATAAAACGGGTTCTTTGACCCATCGTGCACTGACCAACCCGAGAGCTCCGAAACTCGCGGAACGGTAACGTTACGTCGGTATACGCGATCGTATCGCGTTCGAAAAAGCCAGGAGGCGGGAGGGAAGGCCGGATGTTCACGCGCTCGCGCATCGCTTGGGCAACCACATAGTCAAAAACCGACACTCATAATTCAAAAAAAAAGGGGTTCGGAGTAGACAAAGGCCCGTCGAACAACCGTGAGCACGAAAAAAAAGTGGAGTCAACGGATTCCGTTGCATTTGTTTCGTAATCAATTTTGCCTCGTGTTTTTTTTTTCCTTACAGAAGTGATTTTTTTCTCCCTTTCGTCATACGACCCGTTAAGTGGGTCGCACGCAAAACGAGCATACCGTTCCGCTCGTTTCGGGGGAACGACACGAGGAAAAAATGGAAAATTGCGTAGGGAAACATAAAAAAGGCAGTGCGTTTTGCATTCGGAACGCTTGCTTTACAACAGTCACGCTTCATTTTTTCTCTCTTTTTTTCATCAAATTGTAATGTTTTCGAGAAGCGCGGCCCTGCATAAGTAAAATCATCGCATTCCGACGATGTTTTTTCGCTCTATCAACTCGCGTATACATTTTCCAACTTTGGAACAAACTTCGACGCAACAACGGCGCGTGTATCGCTGAATTATAAACGTACAGAGAGCGAATTCGAAAGTTCTCGGCGATAGGTTGCCGTTCCTAAAATCACAATGCATATTCATGAGCGCGATATCGAATTTGTACATTTTTACGAGGCAGTTCGCGGTGATTTTCTTTGCAGCGAGATAATTAACTCGACAGAGGGGGATGGTAAAAAAACGGACGCGTAATTTGAATACAAGCGTCTGGGTTGTAAAACGTCGTGTCGACGGTTGTAACAAACGTGTACTTGACGTTACGCGACGGCATTTTCGGAGAGAAGTAAAAAACCGATTGCGGGAATTAAAACAAGACTCTTTGATACGCAACGTTAGAAATGCGTTTTAGGTGGCGAGGGAGGATCTCTAGTGCGCGAATTTCCGCGCAGATGAAATTTCAGTTGGCACTGAGACCGGACACGTTATCCCGTAATCCGGTCTCTCTCTCTCTCTCTCTCTCTTCTCTCCCTCTGTCGTTCTCTTGAGCACGTCAAGATATTCGCCGCTGGGAACGATCCACTCCGCTTCCGTCATCGCGAGCGCGTATCCTCTGAACGCATCGACACGGTGGTTCCGTATGAAATTACAACTCTCAGGGAAAAATCGCCAGATACATTTTTAGAAATTCGTAGTTCGATTTACCGCTATTAATGTTTCGCAAAGAATCCAGAATTACAGTAAAATTTAGTAGCCAGAATAATTGTTTCACGTACTATTATTACTTCAATTGTTATTATAAACTTTATCTTCAAATTTTTCCGAGTGTAGACGAGCGATTCGGTGATTTTCCGGGAACGCAATTCCATCAGTAGCAGTAAAAAGAACAGAATCAGGCGACGATTAGTCTCGGGGAGCGAGAAACTTTTGCGGGAGCGATAACGCGTCGAAAATTGCGTCGTAAAGTCCCTATCTCGATAGTCAAATGAAAAACAATGTGGCAGGGGGGGAAGTGAGGTGAAAAAAACGAAAACAGTCGGCAATTTGCGGGGACATTAATCGCGAGAGCTCGGGACAAAGATCGATTCGGTACGTACGAGTCGCGCCTCGTAAAATCGCGAATAATTTAACGCCCCCACTTTTTTCCACCCGTTTGTAGTCCCACGTCGGGAAAATTCGCGACGATTATTCACGCGCGGTAATGACGCGGAATAAACGATATTTTTCGCGATACCGGTGCGATTCCACGAAAGTGAACTCCATTTCCGAAGGAGCGAGACAAATCTCTCGATGATGTAAAACTGAAATTATTATAACGCCTATCTGGAACCGGTCGACGAAAATTCGCTCCTTTCTACGTGGAAGAGTGGAATTATCGATTACGCGGTATTGCGTAAAATTTCATGAAGTAAAGCGGGGGAAAATACATCGTGGCGAAATTAGAAAAAGTTGAGCGAGTTTTATTGCTCCGGTTTTATAAACAGGAGTTTTGGCAGAAGCGAGGACGCGACGCGCCTGGCGCTGGTGGACGAGTTTTCGTCGGGAAAGTGCGCGCACTCTCGCTAGATGACGATGAATTGCCGAACAAGTGGAAGGGAGGGAGAGAGAAAGAAGAAGGAAGAAAAATGGAGCAAAGGGAGCTGATATTTCCACACCGGGAGCCTCAATCGAATTTCGTTTATTTATTTTCGCCCTTCTTTCTCCTCGGCCAAACACCGAAATGAACTTAGCGAAGTGAACCGCTAGAAAAGCCGAGAAAATCGAGGCACAATGAAGGGGCATAGGCGCGAGTTTTACCCGCGAAACGGGAGGTCCGCCCGTCTAAATCGTTTCGCGACGCGCGTCGAATCGTTTCCCCAGCCCGCTCGAGTCACGTCTTCGTTTCGGAGGGGACCAAATTAATTAACGCTACGCAAACCTCGGATCGGTTAATTTAATTACCCCGAAACGACTATATTCGCTCGGTATGCTCGCAACGAAGAACTGTTGAAAAGAATATACATACGCCGATATTTTATCCATCAAATCGTTCGACGCGATAAAAGAAACCTCGCGGTGGTTTTTATCGCGTCGATAAATTAAACGTATGGAATCCCGGCAATATCATCTACGGAATTATATATTTGCGAAGCACCTGCGAGCGAGAGAGCCGAGACTCGTTAGGTCGAAATAAGCGCTCACGGTACACACGACGAGCCAATAGTAGTACACCGAAGAAAGGGCCTAACGGAGAGTGTGGAAGGCTTTCGCCTATACTCGACCCCGAGAAAACCTGTCGGACCGGTCTCTATCTCCATCTTTCCCTCTCTCTCTCTCTCTCTCTCGTTCTCGCGCACACCCGCTCTCGGTCCGCTTCTTCCCTCCACCCCTCCCCTCGACCGGCCAGATACTCCATCCCTCCCACCCTGTCTCCCTCCTCTCTAACGATTCACGTAACGCGCGAGTACGCACGCACTCGAACCTCTCTCTTCTCTTTTCTCGCTCTATCTTCCTCCCTTTCTCTCTCCCTCTCTTTTTTTCTCGGCTCGGCACGTTCACTCGCTACGACGGTAAACTCTAACGTTCGCTTCGGCTACCGGACTTCGACAATCGCGCAACCCAGACGATGTATATTATAAACTCGCGCACTGGCCAAAACCGCTCGTTGGAACAATCACACGCGTGCGTAGGGACTACGATATTCTTCTGGATATTTTTACAGGAATTTTTGATATTTGGATAAAAGAGTATTTCAATGAGAAACTGTCTTCTTCACAGTCCGATAATATATCATTCTATTCTGAATTTACGGTCATATCAATCAATAAATGACAAAATTGGACAAAATTTTCTTCGGTATTATTGAAGTGAGCATTTGGTTGATTTCAGGCACTCTGTAAGTGTCTCTAAAATTGGTTGAAATTTTACAGCTCGCAATAAAAATACCGACGATTAATTAGAGAAAATTAGTCCCCTACATCAGAAAGAATATTCACAGTCAAGGAGTATAACACGAAGCAACCTACCCAGAATATTCAACGACTCACGAATCGACCAACCTAAGGAAATACTCAAACGTCAGAAATTTTGAAAATTGCACGAAGGGAAGTCCATGGGAATCGATCGCTCGAAACCACTCTATTACGCGGGAGAGGCGCATGAGAGAGAGAGAGAGAGAGAGAGAGAGAAAGAGAGGCAAGAAGAATTCGCGAGGGAGAAAATAGGAAAACGAGAGGGGTGAGCAAACGAGCACACGGGGTGAATAAAGAGAAAAACTCGGAGTGAGATAATAGCGGATCGGGTGCGAGTCCCGATCGTATGGGTCGGCTCGTAAATAGTTAATGCTCTCGTAGCGCGCGCGCGCGACGGGAGCTCATGAGCGGGCGGTAAGGGGGAGGAGGAGGTTTCTTCTTCCCCCCTCCCCACGCGACGGTGCTCGGTTCGTGGAACGTTGAACCCACGACAGCCTTGAACCCTTCGACCGGCTTTCCTTGTCGGTTTTCTGCCTTCGCGAGACTACGGACGACGAACGTTCCGGGAAGTATAAAAGAAACGCGAATGGAACGCCTACGCCCCCACTCCTCTCTCTCTCTCTCTCTCTCTCTCTTTCTCTCTTTCTCTCTCTTTGTTTTCCATCGAGCTGACCACGAGAGAGTCCTTGCTTACTCAACGTCTTAGGTACAGTTTCGCTCTCTCTTTCCCTCTACAGGGTGTTACAGAACTATCGTATGTCGATTCACTGTCAAACAGTTCGCAAAATTTCGAGAAGTCTGTGGTCGTTGCGAAATACAAAGCACCGTTTTTGAGTTACAAGTTTTCGTTGGTCAATCGGGGACGAGTTTTAGGACTGGAGAGGGTCGATTAGTTGACGAGAAATTGGGAGAACTTAGAGATCTTACATGAAAGAGAAGAAAGACGTTTTTGTTCAAAATTTCATAAATTGTCTCTCGTTTAATTTTATCCACCGTTTGAAACGCCCGGTATACTCGATTCCTTTATAACCGTCTTATCGCCCGCTGAGAACCCAACTCGCGATAACTCGTTCTTCTTTTTCGCTCACCAGGTTCGTTCTTCTTTTACCCCTTTCCGAGTTGCGGTTATTATTGCGCGTCCTCATCGATCGAGAAAACCCTCGCACACGCACCGGAAGCCTCGCAAGATGTAATTTCGCGCGGTGAGAAAAAACAGGAAAGATCATTGTCTACCGTTCGAAGTAAGAATAGCGAGAGAGAGAGAGAGAGAGAGAGAGAAACAAGTCGTGGCTTGCGATCGATCTCTCTTCGTCTGTCGTTAGGTTCGCGAATTAAACGCCATCGATCTTGGCTTGGGCGAAAAATAGCGTTGCGAAACTCGAATTCCGGAACGAGCAAATAAGAGACGGTGATACGAGTAAAGAGAGAGAGTGAGAGAGAGAGCGAGAGTGAGAGAGAGAGAGAGGAAAGCAAGTAATCCGACGGTATTCGCGTGCATATAGATCTTCGTTAGAGAGAATGCTCCTGCAGCCGATGTGTGCGCGTGTAAGGAACGAACACCTCGAGCATACGTCACGTTGGGAGTATTTGTTTCTAAAACGTCTCTCTCTCTCTCTCTCTCTCTCTCTCTCTCTCTCCTACCTCTTTCTCTCTTTCCCCTTAACCGTAATCTTACCCCTCGTTGCCGGCGCTAGAGGCCCCAAGTGTCTACTAGAGGAGGGATAATTACAGGCGTTATAGCGCACGAGACTCGGCCCATACGCAACGACACATATTTCACGATACACGGCACGCGAAAAACATCATTTCCCATCCCTTAAGTTTTACAAAGGACTCCCTCGCGTGAAATTCGATGAGCGGATAATCCCTCTGTCTCTCTTTTCTCTCTCTTCAATTTTACCTTCGACGTAGAAGGGAGACTCATTAAAAGTTCGTAAAGAGGGTAGAAAGTAGATTAAATAATTAATCAAGCAATTGATATAATTAATTTCCTTCGCGTTTACTTCGAATTGCTTCCCGATGGAAATACACGAAACGATTGTCTCGTTTCCCTTTCCACGATTCGTGAGAATTTTTTTTCATATTCGCTGTGTGTCTGATGTAATCGTCTATCGATCGAGGAAAAGAATGCCTTTGACGAAATAAGAGGGAAAAAATCGTCCTTGAGGGATTTAGAATAGCGTCTTATTAACGCTCCCGTGTACGGGAATACCTTGGAAGGGGTACACAACGGAATTCGAAAGTCTCGACGCGACGAATCGTGAATCGATAATTCGAAGCTCGAGAACCTCCGAGCCTTAGAGATCGATCGACGGCGAATTTTTCTTCATCGAGTCCCTCGATCTCTCTCTTTCTCTCTCTCTCTCTCCCTCGCTCGCAAGATCCCCGAGATTAGATCCCACGGTACGCACGCACTCCGCTCGTTCATCGAAATTAAATCGTCGCTCGTGGAATTCCGTGCGCGAGAGACCGTCGTACGATAATAAAAGGTTCGATCGGACGAAAAAATTGCCCCGAGTCGTTGATTTTTCTCTAAGAAATAAAAAAAAGGGGGGGGAGAGAAACAAAAAAAAAGCAAGAAAGAAAATCTCGGAGAATTTCATTACCTCGCGAATAAAAATTCATCGAGATCCCGGTGTGTGTCAATAATTTTTCAAATACGCGAGGCAGGGTTTGGAATTCAAACGAAATACCTTGTTTTCTGTCTCTCCGGATGGAGCGAAATGAAAAACAAGGGTGTGGGGTTTATCGATGAGGAATTAACGGAGTTATTCCTCGCAGCGGCGGCACGCGACGAGAGGTGTCAAAACACGCTGATGGAACGCGAAAGGGGGGAGACTCGTGATTTCGCGATTGTCAGCATTCGTCGGGCGTATTCGCGTCACGTCAGTACGGCAAAGACGTCGTTATGAAAGAAAGCACGGACGTGGCAGCTCGAGACCACCACACGGCGTGCACCCTGCCCCCTCTTCCCCGTCCTAGCAACAGTCGACGTTTTTAAATGAGGATAATTACATTCCATGTTCGCGAGTACAGCGCTATAGCGGGATATCGAATTCGCGCACAGCATTTGAAAATACGAGATACACCGGAAAACGAAATACTCGAGAAGCTTTCAAATAACTCTCTCTTCGAATCTCTTAAATTCTCCTCGAATAACCGTTTCTGATGAAATAATAAAAATTAATTCCGAATAAAAATGATTCAAAAATGCGATTAAACATATTGCAATATAATCTAATTTACTGATGAAAGGAATGAACAATTTCAAAATGATTAAATATTAGACTGGAATGAGGAGTACATGCTGTTTTCTAGAATAATTTTAGCAATTAGTTAATATTTTAGAATTGTAATTATTCTAGAAAGTAATTCCAATGCGATTCTATTTTAGACTGGAATGGAGAAAAAACTGCTCTTCCAAAATAAGAAACCGCGGGTACAGAGTATAATAATAATGGATCCTATCCTCGTAACAAGCCCGGCTCCTCCCAAGGTACTCGATTAGCATCGATATGCAGAGCCGGTAGTGCTCACGGGCAGACGCGCGCGCCCGATCAAGTTCGGATTACTACGGAGCGTATTTCGCGATTTACTGGTGGGGCTCCGGCGTTGGTAGACTATCGATTTCCTGTCCGAAAAATGATACTGATATATGGGGTTCGGTCGATTCCAATTCCCGACGGCCTCTCGTTCGCGTTAGCGGACGAACGAGGAGAGGAGGCGGAGAGAGAGAGAGAGAGAGAGAGGGAGGGGGATGAGAAACAACAACAGCAACAACAACCGGCGCAGGGACCCGTATAACGCTCCAGTTTGCGCGTGTGTGTTTGCACGCGTTGTGTATTCGCCGTGAGTCGTTACTCGAGCCCGCGCACGTACGATCATATGCACGCGCGTCGCTCTCGTGAGAGATCTCTCTCTCTCGCTCTCACGGGCTCTCTCGCTCGCCAAAACACAACGAGAGGGCTCCTACGACGGATGGCAGAGGGAACACGTCACAGAGCGAGTTTCGGGAAGGTTCTTACGGCGGTTGGAGCGAACTGGTGCTCACGCGAGCACACACTGTTTACGTTGAATTAAGTCCAATTAACGAACCACCGACAGTCACGAAACGCGAATCTCGTACTAGCTAGAGATAACTTTGAGGGACTAGTTTCCTAGAGAGGGGGGGAAAGAAAATCGGGAAAAATTTAATGCGCCTGGTTGGATGGATGTGGAAACGTTTAGCGGCTCGAGTTCATCGATCGTATCTGCGAGAATGGGGTGAGAAGGGGTAGGACATCCCGCGTAATCGCCGGATTTCGTGGACCGCTCTGTCTGGGGAGGTGGGGGACGATCTATACGCGAGATAACCTAAACGTAACGATGATTCACGTCCAACTCGGAGAACGGAGCGCTTGCCCATTTGCGCAATCAATATCGCGAAATGATTCATCGCTGTATCGCCGTCGTAATCTTCGTTATGTCGAATTCATCCCCTTCGCGCGCTCTCTCCCTCTGCCTCTCTCTCTCTCTCTCTCTCTCTCTCTCTCTCTTTCTCTCTTCGGCCCACTATTGTTCTCTTGAATCCAGGCGAATTTCGACATTATGTTCATTTAACGAGCATCGTAACTTGCTTACATTTGTTCATGAAAAACTTGATATTTCAGTTTCCAGAAATTCGTAAATACACGAGTTTGTGAGAAGTAGAAAAATTAAATTTTTATAACGAGGATTCGAACATAATGAATTCATTATTCTCTCATTGTTATTTTACAATGAAAATTCAATATTAAAAGTTTGACTATTGATGTAAAGTAACAACGAGAAAGCGATAAGGTAATTAGATAATTAACATTTTGAGTCGAGTATAAAATATACTATCAACATATGTGAAAAACAAATTTTCGTAGGGTCTTGTACATCTTTTCTTTGATTCGATGTTGTTCCACACGTCACTCGCTCGAGTTCTCGCGTCGAGACGGATTCTCTCGATGCACCGAGACCGAAAAATCATTCGCTAATGCGCTTGTCGTGAGCACGAAATTTCGATTTTCATTCAGCATGCTCCAGTCGTCGTAACTTCGGAAGTTCTTTCCCCGGGCCCAATAGAATTTTCGAATAGCGCGAGCTCTCGAATTCCACGTAGGCCGTCAACGTTCTGACGCATAACAGTTATGTCAAGCTCACGCCCGTATACCAGACGTTGAAGGGTTTATATTACCCTCGGTGCCTTTACGTCTTTACACCCGAAGCGCCCTTACGAGTCGAGCTACTAAAACTCGAGGAGGCAAAATGTACCGTGTGAGAAGAAGAAAAGAGTTTTGTCGGAAACCCGAAATCTCGAGAAGACCGCAAAAATAGCGGTAAAAATAGCGTTCACGTTTCCTGCGAGTCATTCGATGTCCCCGCGTTATCCGAACGTCGGGAAGGATTGACAAATTAATCACCGGGAAATGATTGTTATCGACGTTACTCAATTTGCCCACGAATAATGATTTTATAGTATACGTTATTGATTGACAATTTGTATCGAACGTGCCAATCCAAATTGATTCATCCCTCTCAATTTCGCGATAAGCATGAATTTTTTTTTCACTTCTACCCAAAAAAAAAACACTGAATATTCCAAACGGCCGAGTAGCAGCCGGAAAACATTATCAGCGAAGCTATTTCGAACTCGAATTTACATAATCAAACAATCCAATATCTATACGCTGATTAGCGGGGAAATTAGTAACGCCCGTACAAGCTGTAATAACCGAATGTCCAATCCTTCTATGAAATTCTATATAAACGTGCGCGATACACCGCTGAAATGGGTTCAGATTTTGCTCACTGTGGTATCCGTTATCTATCTCGAACTGACAGAGAGCGCAAAAACAGTTAAATTCGAGCAAGATTTGATATATACACCTCTATCGGTGATCGTGACTTTTTACGTAAAAAACTAATTTCCGCATACGACCATTTCGTCGTAAAATCGTCAATTTCAAAGAAAATTTATGGAAACCATTCTGTCTATCTCGCTTCCTCTGTCTCTCTCACTCTCTCTCTTTCTCGCTTGGAAGCGTAACGGAGATTTAATAAGCGAGAGGTCATCGACATGCAGTAGAGCGAAAGCTCGAAAAACGAGAAGGGGTTGTTTAACCCTCTCCGAGAGAAACGAAAGCACTCGAGGTTGCTCTCTCGCTTTCTTTCACGATGTAGTTAGCGCACGCGATGGGACACTCGTTCGTCATTTTCGCCCTCCCCCACCCCCCTGTCGCGAAACTTGATAACGGTAATTAATCACGGTTAATAAAAGCCAGGCGTCAACATAACATCGCGATACAGCGCCCTCGTACATTGACGATTTGTTGGAGGGATTGTCGCCCGGAGGGTAAGGGGAGGAGGTGAGAGAAAGCTGCAAAAAAAGCACTAGAAAACCCGTTAAGTTTGATATATAGGCCTATATAACAGCTCGTTTGGAACTGCGGGAAAAAAACGATGCGAAAATTCGGCGAAAATCACTCGGCTGGCTAGCAATGACTCTCGTCGGATACTCGCCACTTTCCTGGCGGCGGTAACACACGTTTCGCGCGATCATAAAATTAAAACGGTAAATCGTCGGCGCGATGTCCCGATTAAAGGGGGAGACTTTTGGCACGCGGCCCGATAATACCAACGATTTCGCTCTCCTGACCCAACTTCGCGCGAAAACAAAACCCCCTGACGAGGTGACGCCACCCGTTTTTCACGATTATTCGCTTTTCTTTCTCGCGCCGAAAAAGTTTGCTGAGCATTCGTCAGGAGCAATTCCGAGTAATTTTTTAGAGAAATTCTTGAGTGTTGAGACAGCCCTGTACGAAATTTGATGTAGCCTCTTCGGAAAACGTCGAGTCGAAATTTAAAAATTCATCTCTCCTGAATTCTCTAATCAGAAAGGTTTCGCAACTCACGGCTCGTTGCGCAAGTCGTCACACCGGAGAAAGTCATCCTCGCTCCTCTCTTCGCTATATGTAAGAGAGAAGAGGCTCACGTGTACGCGTCGCATTCTGCTCCTCTCCCCTTCTCCTTCAGCTCGCGTCAATTGACATTCCCGCTCGCGCGATCGTGCGCCTTTCATATCCGCGACCGCGATGTTCCGCGGGTCAATAGGCACCGAGACTCGAGAAAAATTTAATTCGACTCGCTCTATCTTGACAGTACTATACGTTTCGAGAATTCGAACCGATAAATCGATACCTTATCTCGTCAACGAAAATACGCTTCGTAGATCATCTACGCTGATATCGGAAATGCATTTCTTGGATGATTTATCTCTATTCCCAATTAATATTCCGATTAAAATCGTTTGTTACTTTAAAGTAGTTTTGGAAAGAGTTTGGTGAAATAGAGTAAAAATTGTGGATGAATCACATACGATTATATGAATTACTTAGATAAATTTTATTGGATATGATTAAATTTCAAAAATCCGATTAATCCTAAAATTGAACTTATTCCTCGGTAATGTAATTATTAAAATTTTAAATTGAGAGTAAAGTGGGTCTGATTGATGCAACACGTCACAGACCTCTATTTAGCATAATAGTACGAGAACAAAGTGCTCGTTTCGTACATTCCCGATCCATAAAATTAGACGCCTACACCTGTCCGGTCGACGATTAACCGAAATACGAATTACAAACCGAACCGTCTTTCCTCCAAGAAAAGTCGATTGTACGTTCATAGAGCGGAGGAGTGGAACGAGTTACGAAACACGAGACGACGAGCGGACTCGCACAAACGCGAGCCGAAGATCCACGTAATTCGATGAGTTTAGACGACGTCGGTAAGTCGAAAATACGAAGGCACCGAAAAACCTGTTTCCTCGAGGGAGAGAGAGAGAGAGCGAACCTGTTGGTCGTCGACGTCGTCGGGGCGGATATAAATATAAATATACGCGCGTACTAGGAGAGACGACGGCTTTTCGTCCGTGCGAGCTCGTAGTGGTGGCGAGTAGGGGGAACGCACCTGCCACGTAACTTTACTCGCCGGGGCGTTTCACCTTTTCTTCCCTCTCCTTCCCCCTCCCCGTCTCCACCTACCATCCATTTCGTTTCTTTCCATTGTGTTTTCCCGAACTACCTGACATCGCCCGCGTCCCGCCACTTGCCGAATTTTTCCGTCGGCTTCTCCATTTTTAGGGAAGATTGAGCGACTCCAACCACGACAGGTTGCTTCGCGCTTCGATTTTCAGAGGAAATTTTTCTCAAGGCGTTTCTTAATTGTCCAGCAAAAACAAATGACGCGTTAGAATGATCGATACGCGAGGTCGCGACTTCGAGATTCGTTCCTGCAATTTTTCGAGTCTGTCGTTACATTATTAAAAATGCTTTGAAATTTTTAATTTAAAAATTAAGGTTTTTAAAATTTCATTTTCATTAGAATTTCATTTGAAATTGTAAACAGTGTACGGAAATTTGAAAATATGATAAAAAACTTGTTTTCCTGATTTGTAATTTAATTAATAAAAAGAAGTATTCGTTTTTCATATTCGAGATTCGACATAGTTATGAAAATTAAAATTTTTGCTTTCAAAAGAGAATTTATTCGACAGAGTACTGTATGTGATTGCGTCATTTTTGAGCGATATGACAAACTCAAGGTAAAAAAGCGCGCGAAGAAACGGTCCTGCAGAGTCAAACGAATGGAATTCTCGTTGAGAAAGAACGCACGTATATATAGTTATACTAGTTTAATCTAGCTGGAATCGACCAATCTCGATCGATTATGTAGGCGCGTCATCGATATTACCAGACGCTGAAACCATCTCTTCTCTCTCTCTTTCTCGGTTCGAAAATAATTTTCCGCGATCGCGTGTCGCGAACGTAAATTCGCTGTTGTGTATCGATCGGATTCGATTTTTCGTTGCTGTTTGCCTTCGCGTCACACGGCGTTTGTTTGCACAAGCGTTGACGGAGAGCCGAACAAATTTTCCCCCCAAAACGAGAGAATCATCCGGTAACACTGCGAATAACTCACAAGTCACGCGAAACTCGATAAAAATATTCTATGGTTTATCGACCGAGTTAAACAATATGGAGTCACATTTTTATAAAGCACACCTGCGACATTACGTTTGTCGTTATTCGTACGTGCTTGTAACTCTTTGAAAATCCTCATTTGGATCATTTGGCTAAATAACAACCGAAAACGCGCAGAGTCGGTGAAACTTTTCTCTCACGGAGTTTTCCCTTTCTCCATTCACCGCGGTGTATAATACGCAAAGCTGTGATTCGTTCTGCACCGGTGGGCCTCCGCGCGATGGATTCCTTTTCCTCTCGCGGAATGAAGAAACATTTACACTCTCGCACAGGAAAAGCTCACTCGTATTTTTCGACTTTTGATCACGCACCTTGAACTGTAGTGAAGCAAATTACTCCGATCAGTAGGACCCAGGTGAACCTCATCTCGATGCTCCTTTTCGCGCACGACATCACAATAAACAAAAACACAATCCCTTCTTGGACTCCTTCGATATTACCGACGATTAAAAATCGGCGGTGAAACGCTCAAAACTCGAACGCGTAACTCGCGAGATCACAGAATTACTCTCGATTGTCGAGATCGGTTGAGATTTTTCGAAACCTAAATTCCGCGAACGGAGGCACTGTAAATACGGGATGAGTCGCGCACCAACCGGATAGCTCGGCGCTCGAGGACCGTCTGGCGCGCTTCTCGCACTCGGCCGGCTTCGTGAAACATCGGCCGGCCGACCGAGAACGCCCGAAGCCCGAACTCGACAACGCTCGCGCACAGCTTTCGATATACTCTCCTACTTTTCCGTACTTTTATGCCCGAGAACCGTACCTGCCTTTATATATAGTAGCGTTCAAAATTATTCCGACAGGATATAAATAATTAAAATATCAAAAATGCTCGGAATAAACTAACAGAAAAATATATAAATTTTAAATAAACGTGTCATTTATGTTTAAAATCGTTCTGTCTGCATAACTTGCTCGAAATACTCCCGACTCTTTGGTATCTCAATTTTTCTACAGCTACAATTAAAATTTGCCTCCCTCTAGAAAAATCAAGCTTCCAAAAATGGATATTGTCGATTCGTCAAAATACTTTCGAACGCTACTCTATGCTGTCACTCCGTTGTGCGTGATCCATAACCTCCCAGTTCTCACGCGCGCGAAAACAAACATTACCGATTCCTCGCGCGGTTGCATAACACTAGGTAAGAGACTTTTTCGCTCAAGGAAAAACGCTATCGGATTTTCTAACAATGAATTATCGCGAGTTTTGACTCAGACAATGGATTTATCGCGAGTGAGAGAGGCACGCGCGAGCTTTATCGCGACACCGCGAGTACGTTATCGTCGGTAACGAGCGAGCTCGAGCGCGAGAGAGGTGACGCGATAAGTCCCGATATCGGCTGTGAGACGAATCGAACTTTGTTATTTCAAGAACTCGATGCCGGAGGAATAAAAAGTCCCGAGATGAGTGGAAATTAGGGGACATCTCGATTCGACGGAAAATCCGATTTAGCGATTATTGAGGTTAGGTTAATAGTGTCGAAGCGTAAAAGTAGCTCGTTCTCGAATATTCTATGGATTCCGCGATAATCGAGTAAAATGACAAAGAACGAGCGAGAGAATCGGAAGGTGGTCGACCCTGTTGCTACTGCGCAACGACCGCGAGAAAGTGTTACAGGTCGCACGGCTCATCGCGACCTGGTGACGGCAACCCGTCGTGCTCGGCCCACGATATCGACTGGTGGTCAACCGGCAGGCGCACGAAAAATTAAAAATTATAAACATATCACGAAAAGGAAATTTTATCGACCGAGTGATTTTCGATAGGCGCAATGCAAACGCCGATAGAACAAATTATAAAATTCTTGCAAAATAGTTACTCGGGGTAACGTAGTGGAATAGTTAAACAATTTGATTAGAGTGCGTTGCGTGTACGACTGAGAAGAAAGTTCTGCCCGCAGCTGCGTTAATTTCGCAAATTATGCACACTCAGTGCGCGTTGCGCAATCGTTTGCCGTGAAAAATAAAGAGGGAACAAAAAAAAAAATGGGAAAAAGAAGTGAGACTGAATTCACGTGGAAAAGTTATTAAAATACTTTTGCCGAGCGATCCATCGCTCAACTTTTCGCGCGAGCACACGCGTACCGGGCCGAACGTTAATTGTTTCAAACTAGTCGCTCTCTCTCGCTCGCTCTCGTGATTGACGTGACCGCGGACACTGAATTAAAGTTCCCAGAGCCAATTGGTCAATATAACACTGCTTCGGAAACTGAATTTCAATTGCGTATATATAGACGTGAATATATAGCTCGGCGAGAATTCGAATATAACATAATTTCTCAACGCGCGCACGCTCAGTCGTAGGAATTGAGTGCAATGATGGAATAATTGCGTGTAACTGGTCGAGGTGTGAAAATATATGTGCATACGTGTACGTATACAGGGTGATCTCGAATTTGTTTTTATCCTATTCACCAAAAATAAGTAAAAAATTGGCATTTTATTATACGATTTTATCAATTTTTTTTAATTTTTATTTTTTACAGTTTTAATTTCAATGTATCTCTTCTTTAACCCAATTTGATCATTAAATTTTAGTGGAAATTTATTATAAATAATTTGAATTTTCGATCTCCGAATGAAATTAAAATGCAATTTGACTTTTTTATTTTAATTTCTTATGTAATTACAAATTGAAACCAATTCGGATTTACATGTGTGTTTGTGTTTATTGGTCTTGTTTTTATCGAAACGATATAAATAATTCGAAAACCACGTTAGAAATGGCAAAAGGTCGTATAGTTGAAAATTCCATAAATTTTTCATCGACCGAAGGAACCGCGGTACTTCTAAAACACCCAGTAGAGATACAAAATGTTGAATTTCGGCGTTACCGGGAGTCTCTACCGCGGTCGGATGCGCGGTCACGCATTAATTAAGCCCGAAATCAAATTATCGCGACGTATAGGTGGTCCGAATTCGCATATCGATTCCCTCGTATTTATATATAACGTGCGCGCGACTGTTTTGGCAATTAATTTAAAACCGTCAAAATCAGGCCGATGTACGATTACGGGCAACACGGGCACCGTATACGAAAGAAACTCACAACGGCAGCTTTAATAAATGACTCGCGGTATGGTACGCGCGTTCTCGCGGCACCTCTTTTTGACGCATTGCGACGTCGAAAAGCGTTACAACAAACGCGGGGCAATCAAAGGGGGCACCCATGTAGCTCGAGCTGACGTACACAAAACGGTATTACAAAGCAACGCTCACCTTTGTACCGGCTCGTGTTCGGTCAATTCAACTCGAAATAATCATCGTCAACGTCCGAGGGGGAAGAATGCTCCTCTGCATTGTTCTCCGTTATCGTTTTCGATGGAAAACTCTCCACTTCGGAAAATCACGGATGGACGTTGGAAAAGTGTATTAGGAGCTCTCTAACGAAGAGGGAGAGGAGCGGGAGGGAGAAGAACAGGAGACGGGAGAAAAAGAGAAATAGAAACAAGCTCAAAGTGGCTGTTTCGCGAAGAATCGGCCCCTCCGCGAGCGTAGGATTAAATTTCATGGCAATGGGAGAATCTACTTTGCGGAGGCGCGCGAAAACCCGCGGAACTTGCGCGCGCCGGAAGAAAACTCGTTTCTAATTCTGGGAAAGAGATTAGTGGCGAACCGGTAATCAGATTACTCCAGTTGGAGCTAGCCGAGTGCATCCCTCAGACCCCCTTTTCTCTCTCTCTCTCTCTCTCTCTCTCTCTCTCTCTCTCTCTCTCTCTCTCTCTCTCTCTCTCTCTCTGTCTTTCTCTCCCTTTACATCTCGCGAGCTAGTATATACGCGTCTCCTCTACTTCTCATTACGAGCCAGCGTATATCCGCGTGCGTTATGCGAGATTTCGAAATTCGCGTTGATCCCGTGTGGAGTTAAAATTCGAGTATCCCGATTTTTACCTACGATTTACCAGAAACTTTCTAATTAGGCTGCTAAATTAATAACTCGAGTTTAAAACCAAAGCCCAGCCGCTAACGCAAAATCCGATAGTCTGACGTAATTGTGATGAAATTAATAAAATTAAGAATTATTATTCTGTCACTGAATAATTTTAATCGGCGAATATAACTGAAACAAATACGTTTGGCGATTAATTACGAGTGTCGCGAAATACATCATCTGTTGGTAACGAGAGAAAGAGAGAGAGAGAGAGACCGAGATGAAAGCGAGAAAGTGAAAACCTTCGAAAAACGGTAGAATAAGTTTGCGGAAGCTCACAGGATTATTAACAAAAAATTTCAGCACGCGACGTCGCCGTAATTACACATCCCAGCTAGCGTTTGTTGCCCGTTCTTGTTCCCGATTTCTCCAACTGGATTGAATTCAATTTCGTCGCGCGAGATTCGTAAATCATACGGTAACCGAATGAAGACGGAAAATGTTTTGCAATTTTCCGGTTCGGGACGTCAAACGCAAGACGCGATAACCGCTAGAGTTCCAATTACTGGTTCGCTCGAACGTGGGATTTCGTTACTGCGCAGAGAGAAACGCATAGATGTTATATATCACCGGCTTGATCACAGGATCCTCCAACGCGAGCAATTAACGCAAAGCAGACGCGTCAACGACCTTGCCAAGCTCGTCTCCCGATTAATTGGCTGTAGCGCGCCGCGCGATGTATACGCGGAGATACTGTGTACTCGCGGATCGCGCACGTGCGAGTCTCGATAAAACATCCCTCCTATGCGCGGGCTTCTCCGGAGGGACGTCTCGAGAACGCGAGAACGCAGATTTATTCGCGCCGTAACGCAAACGGCTGCATTTGCATTAGCGCGAGGTGCCACTATCGATCAACCCGACTCGACTTAATAGAGTCGGGAACACCTCGGACGGCCTTTTCTTACGAGCGAGCCAGTCCTGCTAATTGTTTCGTATGAAAATTACGCAGTCGCGATAATAAAACTGTGAAATCACTGTCGTTCTACGATTTGCTCTTCTCGTATGCAATATTTTAAAAATACATTCACCTGTCGAGTTTTGACAACGAATCATTCTCGTTATTCTTTTTTTCTTCTCAATTTTTAACCATGATATGATATGATATGACTACTAGTTTGCAATTCTATCTGAAAAGTCAGAGATATGAAATAATTTCAATCGCCGAATCTCAGTCAACATAGATTCCCAGAAAACGGGATAATCAGGATCTCTATCCCATAAAATTAAATATGGCCTACATCCAGTTAATACCCATTGAAAATTCAACGAAAGGGTGAAAAGAGACGGCGAAATCGAGCGGTGGGGGGCAAAAAGCGGCGTCGATTCGCCGACAGTACATCCGTATAATCCGGGCTATTCGCGCGAGTCGACTTTTTATCCAAGGGCCCGGTGGGCTAATTTATCTTTCTAAGCCTCGCCGACGTCTCATACATAAATCCTGCTGACCGCGCCGGCTGGATGGCCACGTTCTTGCACTATATATATATAT
>NCVS01001500.1:55285-108857 GCA_003055095.1 Goniozus legneri
GCTCGAGTCGAAAAGTGAGAGGGAGGTGGGAGGGGGAGGGGGTGAGTATCGGCACGGTCGATCGGACGTGAGAATGGCCGATTCGACTTTGGCGCCGGCGGATGCATTAAATCCAAAAGCGGACGGCTCCTGGTGGTAGTAGGATAAGGGGCCGGTGTAAAACGTAATGAAACCATTAGCAAAGGCTGCCAGGTACGCGTTTTCTCACTTCCCCCTCTCCTCGATTCGACCCGACGCTCCTTATCGCGATTACGTGGATCCGACGATCGCGTGCGTTATCGTCAAATAATTAACGAAATTTCCTCGCTTTTTTCCTTCTGATTCTCAGCCAGCGCGCGCGCGCACTTCTGCCTCTTTGTTCCAACGAATTTGAAAACCGTATACTCCCGGCAAATAACTTTAGGGTGGGTGGAGAGAGAAACTGTGATTGCGAAAAAGATAAATAAGAGAAAGGGCGATGGAGGAGAGGGGGAGGGCATGGGAGGAAAATTCGAATGAGAGGGACACGAATATGCAGCTCTGCACTCTCCGATTTTCCGTAGTAATTACGCTCCGGGTTCGCGGAGAGTACACGCAGCGGCGCATATCGCGAGAACGTACAGCCCTCCCCTTTGGCCTCCTACTCCGTAGATTTTCGAAAAGAGCGAACAACGAGAGTGGTACTCCGTTAAAGCAGTATCCTCGCAAACTAATTAACATTTAACACGGCGAAACGGTGGGACAAACCTAGCGAGTATCGCGTTTGAAAAGTTCACGACCGTGCCCGGTACTATACCGTTCGAGAATTTTCGTCTTTTGCGCGGTCATACACAGGGTGGCCCATAAATGACAACACGTCCGCGCCGAATAAAGTAGATAGTTGGCGAAATTTCGGCGGAAAAGTGCCGTTGCGCTTTGATGTTCAATCTACAGTTCCCGAGTTATACGCATTTTTCGCTATCCAATCGCGTATCGCTTCCTGCCGTGTGGGCGTGACTCCCTCTCGTTTCATCATTGAATTAATTACAAATTGAATTGTAAATTATGACCGATTTTTATTCATTCGCTTTGAGAGACGAATTATTAAATATTAATTCCTATATACTGGTCGACGTTTCTGTTCAAATTTTCAATTCAACTTTCTGGCCAATTTAAGGATCGTTCTACTAGCACGATAAATCCTAATGTATTTCGTAATAGTAAGTAGAGCGTTAAAAAATTTGTTCCCATTAACCGATTTCGATACCGAATATAATTTTTTACCCCCTCGCGCGACCGTAGAAAATGTGCCCTCGTCTCGAATCATTTGCGGATCTCGAATCGCGAGAGTATAAAATCGAGATGATGGATGAGGATCTGGCGAGGACGCGGATCGTCTAACGACACACGACAAAAGTTGAAAAAAATGCAGGCGTCATCCATAAACGATAAGGGCCCGACAGGAAAAATATCGGTCAGTTCGATACGTAATCGCTCGAAAAAAGGCAACGAAATACATATATCCTATCTCTCTCCGTCACGTAATTTCGTTTTATACCTCTCTTTCTTGGAGAAAATTGTATAATTTTTTTCCCTGTTCGGTCGATCGCGTATATAGTTTACGGCATCGCGAGTAGCTCGCGATTCGCATGCAAAAGACATACGAAGAGTCGATTCTTTTTCCGACGAGATCGGCTTATCGCTCGCCGATCTCCTTTCCAGGATTTCATTGCTACATTTTATTTCTCCCTTACTTGCCTCTCTCTTTCCCCCGGCTTTCGCTAGACTCGGGCGAATTATCAAACGTTAGACACCTGGGATTCGGTCCGTATGAAGCCCGCCGTCACGGGAATTCCAACCTAATTGGCTACTCCAGCGGCTACTATCTCCGGCACCGTACTACTTTTTGCATAATCGTTATTGCACCGGCAGCTCTATCGTCGTCGAGATTTTGAACGTTCGACGTAATTATTATTTCTACATCGTTTTATTATAACGATTGTGGGCATTAAAGAGGAATTCGTATCGGCTCGGATTAGTCCGTCTCTCGCATTGCGCAAGCAATATCGTGCGATTATTGAAAAGTAAACATCGCGAGTTATTAAAAATTTCTAATTTTCCGGGTAACCGCGAGGCTCTCGTTACGTTTAATCGCTTTCGAGAATGGGTACTCGATCGTTCCTTCTTTCCGTCTCGCACTTTCGAACAATTCGAATAATATGTACATCGCGGAATCGAGAGGTCTGTTTCGAAAGCCAGTCGATGTTTCAGAATGCGTTCGGCAATTTCCCGGTAACGCACGAAACTCGTACATTTCCGGGGAAATAATGCGCTCCGCAGTTTTCGCTAAACTCCTATCTCGTTTTCCGTATTGTGCGAGAGGAGCGTATTCATCGGAGTTATGCCAGCTCGAGAGAATGCGGTTCAAAAATTTCCACCCACAGCGCTCACGTATGCCGGAAAATAGAGGAATTTATCACCGTCGGGTGTGTTTGATTCTCGCGATGTACCAAGAACTACCCAGCGCGTTTTGCGCGCAAAATTAATAGCGGATGGATGGAATCGGTCCCTGTTCCGACCTAGAAACGCGTAATCCCTCGATGAAATAACGCTCAGTCCTTTTAAATCCGTACCTCGCGCGTTTAATTAGGGAATATTGTTCGGCGGTATTATGTCGTTTTTTCTGGCGTATCGAAATTGGAACAAAGTTCTCAAGGGCTCCCGCGATATACACGCAAATCGGTTCGTGCTAATAAGCATTCCAGGAAATCCAGATACTCGTGGGACTTGACGTTTCCGATTCGCCGAGCTGCCTGGATGAGAGATCAATCTTCTATCGAGAGACTCTTGTTTTTTCACGAATTCACTCTCGCGTACTCGATTTCACCAGTGCCGATAGATTAATCTCGAAAATGCACGCGGTTGCCGTACGATCCTCGTACTCACTCGAAACCAGCGATTTATACCTTTCCAAAATCTCATTAACTGGCGCGTTTCGTCCTTCTTCGTGTATCGCGACAACAATCGGGTTCATTCGATCGATCGACAACGTAATTTTCGCGCAAAAATACTCCCTATAAGAATGTACAAAATTTGCATCAAATTTATCTTACTTTAACGATAAGAGGTTTGTTATTCAATCAAATCTGGAATTAAAGTTGAGAAAGTCACCAGCTGCTTCCAAATTTATCAATACGATCGAGGAGATAAAATTATCCAAAATCGTATTTTAATGCCAGACGCATTGAATCAGAACAGACTTGGACATAATTGGAACCCGAGTCGCTAATCGCGAACGCGTGTATCGATCGACCCTCGACGCATCCGCAATTTCGTAAAACTCGGCTCTCGGAGTTTAATCTTCACTTCCTCATCCTCGATCTATAATTAGCCACGGAAGATTCTTACCGTTACGATATCGAAGTAATAACGAAATTAAAAGTTTCGAGTCGTTCCCCATGAATACTCTGACCGGGTCGACACTCTCGCGTAAAATCGATAATCGCGGGGTCGTTTAATCCGCGCGAAGGACGATAAATAACCTGGCAGCGTTGATGAACCCGCAGGAAGCGGCGAGGCTCGTTTGCTCGGACGAACGAAAAAGTTTCGGATACGGTTTACGATCCGGCCACTCGGATTACGTTATTCGCGGAAAATTCGCCCTCCGAGAGCTTTAGCGTGCTTTATATAAAGCACCGCGTCACCCATATCGGGGATAATCCTCATTTGATATTCCGCGTTATTCATAAATGACGGGTTCGTTAATTGGGAGCTAAAACCGCGACGAGATTACGTCATTCGAAACGATGAAGTAACTCTTAAAGGCTACAGAATTATCCCCTTGTAACTCGCGCCGGCCTGGGAGTGCTAAAAAGAGGGTACGAGGTAAAATCGTTCAACGACGAACTTCCGCGCCTATAACTCGCCGATGCATTTTCTCATTTGCCCGGAAGTATAAACTTGGCGGTACCGAGCAGAAGTGCACTCCTACCGATTCCACTCCCCCGTCTTAGATTATACTATATATAACTATATACACTCCGGCGTGCCGGGTTATACGTTACCGCTCCGGCTTTTCATCCGTCGAGTAATTTTATTACTCCCACGCTCGCGTAACACGGATCGAAAACTTCTGATCCACCGCAAAGCACGCCTGCGCCCCCGTTGCATCTGTTTTTACGACATTGTTCGAACCATCCTTATACACTTTCTTCCCTCGGAGTTGAAAAAATTTTTAGGGCACCCAAAAAGTTTCTGCGTAATGAAAGTCACGCTATATCCTCGTGTTTCGGGGAGTAAAGAAAAAAAAAAGAAGAGAAATCAGTGTGACGACCGAATGGGTATAGCCCGCGTTGGGTGGGTTACGTCGCTGTTGATAAAACGATGACGGGCTGGAGCATTCGCGTCTCGCGGTAGGAATGAATGCGAGCCGTTAACTCACCCTCTCACTCGGTCCAGACGACGTAAAAATATCCACGAATGTTACGACGGCAATCTCGCTAAGAGCCAGACCTTCTATTTCCATAGGTAGAAATTAGGATCGAGCGAAATCTGAAAATTTTTCAATTTTCGATGACGTCGAGGTACGAGCACGCCTAATGGAAGGGAACGAGAACGCAGTGCGTATCAGGAGGAACGATATCCGCGAAACGTCCACGTAAAATTCAACTTGGCGGTCCCACTTCGGCGTCCATTGTCGTTTCCGGTTAGCGGTGAAATACTCGTCAAAGCGCGGTCCGTCACGGTTTACCTCACACCTTCCGTGAAAATTCGTCCGTATAAAAAATCCGAGAAATAAAGTTAAAACGAATTCGAAGTTGATAATTTCTTGGCCTCGAAAAAGTTGAGAAAAAATGAAAAAATTTAGACGAGACCAAACTGAAAAACATTTTTAGGTGTCAGCTCATGTTTTTGTTTAAACAATCGTAAACAAAAATTAAAAAAGAAGTTAAAAAATTAATAATTGTACTAATACTGTTATATTGTACTTGATAGTTTCGTAAACTTTATCGCGACGTCTGTCACATTACTAATCCTATATAATAAAACGAATCTTAAAAAACCGATATTTCGCGGTGACGGTCTCCCTTGGAAAGTAAGTCAAAAATAAAAAGTTAGGAAGAAATCTCGACGATTATTTTTGCTGGATTGGTTTTTGGGGATACTTGGCTGCGATTTTAAGAACGCTCCGCGAGATTTGCGAGTAAGAAAGAAAAGTTAGTCGGCTAGATGTCAGTAACTGCGGAATGTAGATCCCGTGCGCGACGGCAAAATACGCGTTGAGCGAAAACAACTCGACGCTGACAAAGCCGCCTCTCTCTCTCTCTCTCTCTCTCTCTCTCTCTTTCTCTTTCTTTCTCTTTTTCTATTTCTCTTTCTCTCTCCAAAGCTCGACAACGGTTTGACTTCGGTATTGTCGGTATAAGCCTCGCCCATTGCACTCCCCCGACGACGACCTGAGTGTTTTACCCTGTTATCCTCTTACCTCTCGCACGACCCACCGCCAACACGATCCTCGTGACACTTTACCGCGGACACCCCGTCAATCCTCTATTTTTTTCTCCCTCTCAGCCTTTATTTTACCTCCCTCTATAAATACTGTATTCGATATGGGCTCACGGAATCGCAAAAACGTTACACGGAATTTAGGTAAATCGACTACACCGAGATAAATTCGACAGCAGAATTTAACTCTGTATATGATTTTCATTTTACTCCACCATTAAGGCTCGATCCACACTATAGGGTTGATCTCGGTTCGTTCTCGGTTCGGTCTCGATCCGGTAAAATTTGATTGTGTTCACATTACACAATCTGACTCTATTCACGATTCAGTTTCCAACCACCATTGATAATAAAAGTTGTGTATTTTTCAATCTGAGAATTAGCTATCATTGCTCTTCTTCTTGATGATATATCGTATGTGTGTCATATATATTCATAACAGAGTATTTAAATTTAAAATGAAGAAAGTGACAAGGTTTTGAGCTAGAGGATTGTCTGAGGTCTCATTGCCTGTCATTATGACAGTTAGCTGACTGAACCAAGAACGAAAGAATATTCACACTATCGGGACATGCCACTCCAAGTTCGATCTTGTTCAATCAAATATTCTTTAGAACGGATCGTTGCTGGAGTGTGATTTGATCGTAACTTGACCGTCAGGGATAGTATGAATACACTCATTGTTTCCTGTGTAATAATATTTTACCGGATCGAGACCGAACCAAGAACGAACCGAGATCAACCCTATAGTGTGGATCGAGCCTAACTATTCCAGAATCTCGATCTCGCGGATATTTGTCGAGTATCTGTGAATTCGATTCTTCCATATACTTTTCACGTCATCCTCAAAGGACTGGTCGAATGAGAAAACTCTGGAAAGTGTGATTTATGCAATAGATCCGATATAAACCGGGAGATACTACTTCGGTTATTACGAAAAAGTAGGAAACGTAATCGCTGGCTTTCCTTTCGTAAATTTTTCCCGGATCGGCGAGTTTTCGGATAATCCTCGGGCTGGCCGATAACACGGTCGACAAGTCGCGGACGACCGGACGAGAGAAGAGGGAAAAGTATAGTGAGAGAGAGAGAGAGAGAGAGAGAGAGGAATAGAGAGAGGGAGAAGAGTCGTCGTATTCCGCGGAAAATTTCTCAGCGAGGGAAATATCGATTGGTATTACGAGAGCGATATAGAGCTTGCATAAAGGTAACGTGGATATACACGTGGTTACGATAATACGACCGCAACGATCGCTTTGTTACCGTTCCGTTATATCCCTCCATCTAACCACGATAAAAATCCTTCTGACTTCTCAGATGTTTTTCCGCCACTCCCGATAACAGGAAACGAACGAGTAGAATTGTTTTCGATCTACTTTGACGACGGACGTAGAATGCAAAAATTATCGTCTCTCCCCTGACGCGATCGATTCTCGAAAGTGTAACAGCGGCGATATTTCAAAACCGCAAAACCCAAAGGACGATCCATTAACCACGAAGTTTAAAGGGAACGAAGAGGATATCTCCCTCCCCGAGCTAGAGCGACGACTCTTTTCCGCGAAAAGAAGGCGAAGAGCGAGTGTAATAAAATCCGAGTCAATTAACGGGACGCTGGAGAATGCCATTAATAATCCCGCAAGACTCTACCGGGCGTGTACCGCGCGCGCATCCTGGAACTTGGCACGAGTTAGAGAGAGAGAGAGAGAGAGAGAGAGAGAGAGTGAGAGAGTGAGAGAGTGAGAAAGGGGGAAGGACGATAGTAGTCCAGCACACCGAAGAAAAATAGAAGGCAAAAAGTAAAAATACCGAAGGGGTCGCGAAGAAATCGGGAACGGGGTAAGAGGCAGAGATTGAAATAAGTGGAACGAGGAGGGAAAATCGAGACGAACGAGGGTGAGAAAGAGAAAGGCGGATAAAGTGGAAGATAGAAGAAGGTTACGTGGGATGTAAGCAAATAGTCGTCTGTTGAAAGAGCAAAAGTAGGAGTATCACCTCTCTTTGCCAGTTTTTTCTCTCGCTTCTTCTGTTTTTTCTCTCCTCCTTTTTTCCCAGTTCCTTCTTTTTTTTTCACCGGGAGCGCGAGAGCGAGTTCCGCTCGTCTGCAGGCATTTGCCATGCAAAAAGCAGTTACGAGTCGTTGATCCTCGCGGACTTCTCTCAACTTCTTCCGAAAAATATACAGTTATACGCACCCTCCGCGCGGTTGATTTATCCCCCCACCCTCTTCCCCTTCACCCTCTCGCCGTATCGCGACGATTCGTCTCCGAACAAAACTTCCGACAGAGCGCGCGATAAAGCCGATAAGCGCGGTCAATTGCCCCGAACCATTGAATACCGAAAATGCCTTTATTAATTCCGCATTATCCCCGGTAGGTTCGTGCCTCGTCGATTTCAACTATCGGCAAACTGATAATTCGACTATCCACGATCTCACACTCGAAGAAAAAATTTACTTTTAAGGTGTGAAATATTATTTTCTTAATTTTTATGTTGCTGGTTTGTAAAACTTTCCAGTAAAACCCTCAAATAGTTAAATTATTTTATTTTTTTGATAGTTTATTACTGTAATGAATTTGCTAGTACACTCGAAATTTTTTCTCTTTTCACGTTGACTCAAAAAGTAATCTTGATCGAAGAATGAGGAAGGAATCTACGTGTTTTGTTCGACCGAGCGTATCCGAATTGGGATATGGCAAGCAAAACATCGTCAATTAGGCTCTGAAGCTCTCTCTCTCTCTCTCTTTCTTTCGGTATAAAGCTCTAAGGCGCAAAAAGCGGTTTAATTAATTCTCCCACGCCTCGGTTCACGTAAGAACTAATGCCGCGGGTTATTGCACAGATATTACATCGTCTCTCTCTCTCTCTCTCTCTCTCTCTCTCTCTCTCTCTCTCTCGCTCTCTCAAAGGTAAATTTTTTACATCGAAACCAATTTTTTCAACCGAATCGTTAAAAAAGCTCGTATGATTACAAATACGTATACAATAGAAATTCGGTTTGCGTTATATCTCGCGTGCATTTCCATAATTGAAGAATGATGGCTTCTGGCGAAATGGGATGAAATTTGACGATGACGAGATTTCGGGTAACTATATTCGCGAATCGACAGTCGTTAAACGTATGGATCGAAAACGGTATCTCGGTTATACGCGGCCGGTGTGCACGCGCCGCTAGTACAGTCTTTAACGGCTGGATTACGCGGGACTAAGCCAATGATTAATCAAACGCTCGAGGGGGAGTCGAGCCAACACACGCGCTACTTCCACGCTTACCTGCAGTAACAATGCACGGCTCGCCGCACCAGATGCCATTAGACGGAGCGCCTGTGGTCGTACGGTTAACCCGAGATTAGCCATGCTATACCCCAGGATAAACATGGACTCTCGCGAAAACCGGCCGAAACTCGAAGACGACTCCCGACTCGAGCATTGATTGTTTTAAACATTCACGCGATATCGAAATTCTCCACGCTGCCAATATCCGCCAAGGCTTCATATTTTATGAGTCTCGTAGACAATTATAGACATAGCAATTTTTTATCTCGCCGGTGCTATTTTTGTGGCTTATCGCTCATCAACAGCATGGAGAATGAAAGCTTGACTGACACGAGATGAGAGTTCCCAAGTTGGGCGATTGTATTTACGTTAGAGAACGAATTTACTATTATTCGTTCAATTTTCGTTAACAAAGTTGAATATCAACCGAAATTTTCTATCTTGTTAATCCTTCCTGTTTTCTCGGATTAAAAATTCACTCGTTGCCGGAAACATCCACCGGCGTCAATATTTAGCAAACGTCGGTTCTCGAGTAAATTTCGGCTAACCACAATTTTCAATTTCACATTTGAGCTTCACTCCCCAGACTTAGCCGTCGATTTTCCCGAGACCGTGAGCGGCGTCAGCGTTATCGCGGGCGGTTATACGAGCTCCGTTATATTTCGGACCTGCAGGATCAACTGCTTTACGAAAGCACGGCAGACCGTACGAATACCGGAAACTGTAATCGTTAAAGTCGCGAGATCGCGAAAGCTCGTTGTATGGAGTGGACTTGAAGGGGGGAGGGGGTAAATTTTCCAGGTATAACGACGAGTCAGTGGCGCGCTGGGGATGAAATATCACGGCAAATAGAATAAAAGAGTCGACAACGAGAGAACGTGCCTCACTCGCAACCGATACAACGCGGTTTTACGGGCGCGCGTGCGCGCCTGTGCGGGTGGATTTCGTGCCGCTTCAACACCGTCGCGCCAACAATTCAGAAAACGAAGGTGTCTACACAGATGCACCGTAAAAATCGACAGCTAGTGATGAATGCTCCGGGGGTAGGCGTTATCCGGCGTATAACTTCCGCGCGCGCGGGGAGATTATAGCGCACAGGACCGAACTACTGTCGGCTTCGATATCGTGGAAGCTTCGTTCTAATAAGAACGATGGGAAAATTCAAAAATCCTATGGACTCCGGTAATCTCCAAAGAATCGCTCCACACTTTTTTTATTTTCTTTTACTCGAATCCCAAAAATTTTTTGAACTTTCGGTTGAATTAAAAAAACATTCTCATACGGACGCAAACTTGTTTGAATATTTTATCGAAAATTCAAATTTTTTATCAACTATTCCGTCTCGTTTTCGGGCGACGAACATTATCGAGATACGAAAAAAATACAAAGAGAGCGTTATTGTCTCGGTTCGTTTGACGCGAATCATCATAAATTACGTGACGAGGGGGTGGAAATTCAAACGAGCGTGTCTCTCGCAGGCTCGATTTTGTATCGAGTCGTTCGCAAACGCGAGACTATTCATTCTCGAGCGATATAGCGGCGAACTATTTTCGCGATTTTAGTTCGCGTTCGATCTCGACGGGGCATTGGGAGCGGCGGGACGCGAACGCACACGGCGCTTCCCTGTTCGCGACAGCCAATTATAATCAGTCATTACTGGTCAATTTATCGACTGGGGAGCGAGGGAGCGAGATAGAAAGACGCGAAGAAAGAGAGAACGTTGAATTGCCAGTAGTACGAATAAAAGACATCTCGTACAGCATCGAAACGGAAAAAGAGATAAAAGCTGCGTTTGTTCGCTATTTACGTACGTCTGTCTCTTTTTTTCTCCTCTCATTCTCTATCTACCTCTCCCTCTCTCCGAAAAAGAAAACTCTCCGAGGCAAATAAGCGATTCGTTCGAGTTTATTTGCGGGAGCTCAAGGACAAACAGGAAACGTCAAACGAAGATAAATTTTTCATCGTGAAGTAAACACGAATGCTCTTTTTTATGCTTGTTCGTTGAGAACGCGAGCACGAGGCGAGACAAAAGATCCGATGTATAATACACGTTTCGTGTTTATACATTGCGAGGATTGGTGTATAAATTTTTTGGCACCGATACGCGAAAAACAACTACCGCGGAGACGTAAAATATGCCAGAATCGCGCGAGCTGTCGCAATTTCCACGAGAACTTCGCCCTTTCCCGAACCGGAAATCGTATCGTATACACGCATATTGTATACTGTATGCAAGTATGTGTAAGGGTATATATGCACCGTGCGCTCAACTGATTCCTGATTAATGGAGTTTCACAGTCTGCCCGTCGTTCCGTATAAACATACGCGGATGCATTACAAGACTCTCCAATTAGGAATTTGAGTGGCCCGCTCTGTATTCGCGCGCGAACGATTCAACGAAGCCGTCCAATAAGCCGGCTTTCGCGACGGCTTGCACGAATTTTCCTTCCTGACGCCCCTGAGTTTTCTCTCGAGGTGAGCTGTTTCGATTTCGAGGCTTGGGCATTCTTTGGATATTGGCATGAAAAATATCTTTCGTATATCAAGACGCAACGAATAATCAGACAAAATGTTTATAACTCAGAATTTAATTCGACTAAAATATTTTCTCAACGCTGTTTATGTTTTGTTTCAAGGAAGGTTGATAACACATAAAGGGGGAAGAGCATGACAAATCTCCGAGAACGAAATACGCGCATTTTCGTAATTCTATCCCTCGCCGGTTCACTTTCTCTCTCTCTCTCTCTTTCTCATTCTCTCGTTTTCTTCCGAGGCACAACGTATAATGGCGGTAACATTTATGACGAAACCCACCCCTATCCGTTGAATAACCGCGAAAGTGAGACTCGGATCTCGTTCTTTCCTCTCGCTGTATCGTGCCGCTTTCTATCTCTTACCCACTCTCGCCATTTACGACAGACATTCCAGTTGAAAATCCGGCCCCTCTACGAATTCGGAATACGCCTCGTAAAAGTAACGTCGGAGCTTTTTTAAATTTAATAGCGTAATCCGAGCGATTGACAAGATACGTTCGTAGAGTTGTAAAGAAGCGGCTGAAATTGCGATATCGCGCCGCAGTTGCGAGAATAGAAAGAGAGTATTCGCGCGTTTGCGCTGAAACAAAAAATCACCTCTGGAATGTAATAATTATAAGTTTTTATCTCTCTCGTTCTCTCGTCCTTTCTCTCTCTCTCTCTCTCCCTCTCGAACACGTCCAGGACGGAAAAATACGAGGCTTTGCTTTTGCGCTTTAATAAATTTTTCTCCGACTCAAGTTGGCGAGCAGCCGGCGTGTAATCGACGATAACTATGTACCTTGTTTGTAGGTAAGTTGGCAGTGAGCCTCGGCTCCTACCCGCCACTTTTTCTACCCTTTTTACCCCTTCTCCTATTTGCGAGAGCATGATGTTCGTAAAACCTAGCGTTTCTCTCGTGGGACGCACGCTCCGCCTCATTTTTTAACGAGTTTTTATGAATTCGGGCAAGTGCATAGTCTAACGAACTTCTTATAGTGGGGAAAAAAAGATCTCGCGAGAGGGAACAAAGAGTTCCGAGCGTCTCGGTTGGGTGAAGATTTCGATCTTCGTCGCGTGTTGTACTCTCCGAAAACGAATCAGTTGAAACTTAACCGACTTTTTAGTAGCGTATGACACGGTTCGCGAGACAATACAAGTTATTCATTAACTTGTGAACTGGTGTTCATTTTTGAATTTACATGGAAAATGTACATTTTCGAACATCATGAAAAATTGGTAAATAAAATTTGAGAATTACACACTTGACCAAATTCGAGTAAGCTCGGTATTATATCGAGTTGTGTATGTGCAGACAACTTAATGGCTTCACGGCCTCCTCGAACCGTGTTGGGTACTAATCTTCTCGTAAACACGAGCGTTGAACGCGAAGTGGTACAATCCCGCGCTTGGCACTAATTTCGTCACGAATGAAATCGTAAACTCGTCGTTTCGACGCTGTTACGTTCAGAGATGCGACTTTTGGATGGTTCTCGAGAATGCTTAAACTTTTCATTGTTGATTTCATTTACATTTGTTGAAACCTACTCGATAATTCCACCATACAGTTTTCACGCCACTCGTCGACTTACTTTGCAAAATAGAGTCGCGATTAATCTCCGGATTAGAAAATATCATTCACCGATCAATTAATTTGAATTTAGCCTAGCCGTTGACTCCTTTCACGAATCCTACGAAACTAGGAAGCCGATGAAAGACAGTCCACTAGGTGCGATGCTAGTCGAAGGGGTATCCGATAGCGGGCTGGGCGTAATGGCAATCTCCATACAATATCCGTCGGTTCGGATGGCTACTTGGTCGTTAAGCTCGCAAGTTCGCAATACCGAGACTCCGGTGGACACGCCGGAAGGAAGTCATCAGTTCCTCGAGACTCACAGCGTCTCTCTCTCTCTCTCGCTCTCTCATTCAGAGACAATGAGTTATTACCGTGGGACGACATTCGCGATAACGCCATTATATTATGCCTACCTCGTTGCATACACATCGCCTTCGCCATTGAAACCGAGCTCGGATGGGCCAAGCTCCGAAGTAACTCAAGATCGTCTCGCTTTGTTGAGCACGCGCGCGTTACGGGCCCGTTCAATTTTGAATGGCCCGGTCGTGCCCAACCGGTGAACAAACAGGTGTATCGAACACCGATACGCGTATTCGGCTAATACATTTCTCCGGCTCGTTCGCCAATCGGTAGTATCGTATTTTAAATATACACAGCCACTGAAGTGGCTAATACAGTGGATCTCGAAATTTTACGAGTCGCCGGCTGGAATTAATAACAGCGACACTGAAAAGTTTAGACCGACCCTAAACACTCGACGCGGTGTTATCAGAAGCGGTCTCGCAACGAGCGAGTCGTTAATTTTCGGTCTCGCTCAGCTACGTCGATCGGCGACGGTCCGGCGTTACGCGACCTCACACCCCCCGTCGCATTATTCCGAGTTTACGATACCCATTTTCCATAAACACGTTTCAATTTCCCATAATGGAAAACCGTGAGCGCGAACCTTCGCCGGCCTCAATGCCGTGGATTCGCACGGAAGACCGCGATGTGTTCTACGTATTCCTATACAGGGTGTACCAGTTTCGCTTGACAGTATTCGTATTTTTCGAAACATTCAAATTTTTGTTTACAAATCAGCGTTAGAATTTCACCGCACGTAAAAAAATTAATGTGAATTATTTTCTTTATAATCGACTGATTAATCGTTGATAAATTCTACTGATTATTTAATTGACCATTAAATGAAAAATTATTCAACCATTTGAGAAATAATTTTCTTCAGAAAGCGTGATATTGTTGAGACACCCTATGTATTGTATATGTATCGCGATGCAAGCACCACGGGAGGTCCAAAATTGCATATTATACAATCGCGTAAAATCCGCGACGTATGAAATTCGACTTTGATCGCGAACTCTCGATAAGGTCGTTATTAGACGTCTTGTTCGCTTTATCGGCTTTACCTCGCGCTACGCTCGCGAGCTTTACCGCCGGGTCCCGTCGCGAAAAATGAAACGAAAGCCGGAGCATCCCCAGCGCCATATTCCGTAGTCGCCATAAATCTCGTAACCGAACGCCCATGCAAATATCGGTAACAGGAAACCAATCTACTTCATTCGGTTACCGGAAATTACTTTTCGTACACTCTCGCTTTCTCTCTCTCTCTCTCTCTCTCTCTCTCTCTTTCTCACTCGTTCGTCTCATTTTAATGCGACGCGCTAGAAGGATATTTATTTTTTACCGCCTTGTACATCCTACGACTACCATGGAGAATAACGTTCTAGAGGGAGGAGAAAGATGAAATTTAATTTCGAGACTACGCCAGGAGAGCATAACACGGTGACCGATTCGCGTCACCTGTCAGCTTGACGTGCGCAATTGCCGTCGCAAAAATTGCCCACACTGTCCGCTTACGTACAGCCATTTCGCTGTTGTAAGCCAACTACCGTGTGCTCTGTATTCTCTCCCTTTCCTAATTCACGCAAAATAAATACTTGCGAAGTATGTTTATTTTATAGTTTGAGTATATATATATATATATATTTTTCCTCTTTATTTATATTTGCTCTTAATATAGCTTTACCGGAGTTAGAACGAACGAATGAAAAATTAATTGGCTGCAGCGAAAGCTCAACCAAAACACAGTTCGTTCGTCAAGAAGAGTTTTTTGCGACGAAAGAACGGGAACGAAAAATATACTTCGCGAGTCGATAATAATCACGTTACCACCAACGGTGAAGTAAAGGAATAATAATCGAAAAAATTTAGCGGTCTCGTCACGGCCTCGTGTATATTCAACGAAGTTGAAAGCTGAATGGTCCATTTCCCTGGCGTGAGGCCCCCTCGCTGACACGTTACGGGGCAGCAGGATCGTGATGGCTGCACGCTCTCGAGGATTAACTCGGTTTATCTTGTCCTGGGTCCTGGCGACCTTAATCGAAACTCACCCTATCAGGATTTTCGGAGAATGACACGCCGTTATTATGATAGCGCGTAGCCGCGCTCGTAACCCGATAAACGAAGAATATACTATATACAAGAGATGTGCTTAGCGCGGGGATTATTGAACGGTTCGATCGGTCAGAAAATCAGGAGCACCGTAGGAACCTCGCCGGATGTTTACTCGGAACTCGTACTCCCCCCGAACTACCACGCTAAGTTTTCTCTTTCGCGAGATTCTCAGAGTCCTCTAACGAAATCGAATTAACCCACCACTTCCTCGTGTTAATTTTTCCATCACTGCGAAGCTCTTGGAACGAGTTTTTCTCTTACAGAAAATTAAGCCGAGTTTACCGCGGAATGATTTTCCAAAAATCCCTATCTAATTTTTTTTATAGTTTTCGGTAGGATTTCCGTTTTAGGATGGGGTTAAGCTTCCTATCGAACAAATGTGGGAAATGTAGTTAAATATTTACGATACTCACTAAAAGTCAATGATCCCTGAGTCCGTTTATAGTATTTTTTAACCCTCTTCAGTACCGATTATCCAGCCATTGGTCGATATCCAGCTTCCTATTTTGGCTAGCTCGAACTTTCTACGAGCTGAGGGAATTCAACAACCCGGTTCAACTGCATTCGTTTCACTATTATTCAATAGTTGAGATAATTTTCAACCGACAAAAATAGCGAACCGAAGTATTAATTCCTTTGTGCGGGCAGCCAACGTCGCATCTTTCCGTGTTATATATTTTCTTTCAAATTCGGAAACGAAAATGACGAAAACACGAAACTGCAATTTACGAACAAAAATATAGAGCAAAATCGATAACCCGGGCGAATAAAACGAGGAAATATTTGTTTCTATTTACGGCCGGGTTATTTTTACGGAGGACGGTAATTCAGCCGGTGAAGAATATTCAAAGTCGGGTGGTAAATTTTTCATCATACAACGTGACACTTCCCGCGCGCAAGGAAATGACGGGAGCACTCGCGTATGAAATTGAAATATGTATGTCGATCGAGTGACCGATCCATTCTCGGGAGCAAGGGGGAGTATAGGAGGGAAGGGTGCGCGGACCCTCCCTCGGCAGTCGTGGCATAAAAATGACGTTCAAATCACGCGAACGCAGTATGAACTTCCAAGCGTATTTATATAAAATGTCCATGTATATCCAAATCCGGGTGCTCTCTCGGTTCGAACAAATCACTCGCCCTGTCTCGTTCATATTTATCGCGGAGCGTGTAAAAAAGATCCGATATCGTTCTCGTCGAATTTCGAATAAAAATCTTCCCGGGCGAGAAAAAAATTCCGGGAAAATAAATTTAAAGCTGGTGATTTAATTAAGATGGCTTTTTTGAATGCGCGCGAAGATGTCGATTTTCCTACCCTACCAATCCTCTCTCGCGACGTTTTGCATAGGGACGCGCGACGGATACGGAGATGGGTGCTGAAAAAAGAAGGTACCTTCTTCGCGGCGCATAATCAAGACTAGAATACTTACGACGAGATTTTCAGCGATTTCTCTCCTCGACTCTCTTGAAAGCCTCTCTCTCTCTCTCTCTCCCGCTCACGTCATTCTGTCTCGCCCATTCTTCCTCTTTTCATCCAATCTTTCTTAACGGCCTAGACCGCCGCGAAAACCGCTCGCTTTGAATTTCCCGAGGACGCGACGAAGGAAAACCCGGCGAGAAGAAAAGAGAGTGGCGAAAAATCGAATCGAAGTTGGAATTCTGTCTTCCATAATTCACGGTGGGAGCCGATATCGCGATTTCAATTGGCGGATTTTATTCCTCGCATATCCGGATCGGGAAAATCGGTGCGGCGATCGGTGTACGGCCGGGAATTCACGTAGCGCTTAGTTGCTCGCCGCAAGTTGGACAATACCGGAAGTGACCGTGCGAGACGCGGTCTACGTGACGAGGGATGGTATCACTCCGTGAGCTTCGATCGACGATAATCGATTCGGAAGTTGCAGCGCAACGAGGAAACGTGACATTGGTGATTCCTTGAGTTTGGGAAATGCGTGGAAATTTCCAACTAAAAATTTTCTTCCCGAACCAACTGTTACAAAAATTTCATTCGCGGTAAATATCCAGACTAAAAATCCATTTTTTTTTTTCAAATTTAGTGAATCTCCTTTAAGCGTAGGAACAAATTTACGAGTCCGGAAGACGTATCTCGTGCTAGGAAGAGAAACCGAAAACGAAACAGTGGAAAGAGAAAGACAGCGCAAAAGAGCGGAAGGAGCGGCTATTCAGCCTGAAATACGCTCATTGCTTTTCTCTCGAATAAGGTGCCAAAGGAATTGCAACATTTTTGGGCGTTTAAAATTCCTTTCTTTCGTTAACGAGGCGCGAAAGACTCATCGGTGAAAAAATCGAACAACGAGCTAGAGCTCACTCCTTTGTAATTTCTTCCTTGGACGTTGCACCAGGGCGCGAGCTTTTGTTGATCCATGACGTGGTCTGGAAACCCGTACTTTGCTGTACACAGAGCGAGAGAGAGAGAGAGAGAGAGAGAGAGAAAGAGAGAAAGCTCTCTCGGCGAGCACTATCCTTTTGTGCAATGAGTAATTAAAACATTTTGACGGCACCATGCGCAGACGCAGAGTCCTTTGAGATTTTAAACGTAGTAGCGAATGCATACTTGTTGTACCATTTTTGTCTTCTCTCTTTTTCTCTCTCTCTCTCTTTCCCTGTTTCCATTTCTCCATCATATGAAAAAAGGACAAAGTAAGGTAACAAAATGCGCGAGTATAACACAACTTGGAAACGTCAAAAGCGACGTGCACCGTTTATGGGCGGAATGGGGTGAAAGCCGGTTTTCTCCCCTCGGTTTTTTAACTCGACTCGCATCCCCGGAACCCCCTGTCATCCATCAGAAGCGTACTGAATTTATATTTGTTCTCTCTTTTTTTTTCTTCCTCCCCGTCAATTCGCGTCATTAGAGAAACGGTAATAACATTTCTCTCGCTTGTCTCGAGGGAGTATCAGCTGGCAAATATTAACTTTCGTAATCCGCGGAATTAGTGAGATGGTATTCTTTTTTATTTCGTCTTTTCTACTTCTCTCTCTCTCTCTCTCTCTCTTTCTTTTTAAAGAGAGAAAATTGTTGAATATTCCCCGGAGGTCTTGGAGATCCGGACGCATCCGTCAAGACTAATTAAAGATTCTTTCCATTAGCAAGACAGGGCTCCTTTAATTATGGCGAGCGAGCTCGTGGTCGAAAAGCGGATGGGCACGGTATATAGCCCGGGTGCATCTTTCTCGCGGTGAGAGTGAGAGCACGAGAGAGGGAGAGAGAGAGAGAGAGAGAGAGAGAGAGAGAAAGCAACAAAACGGACCTTGATTAATAGCGTCGAGCGCGTGTTTTTGTATGCGCGAATAAATACGTTCAAAACCAACGTACGCATTCCGACAAGGAGACGACATTAAGAATTTTTCAATTTTCGAAAACTTTTTTTTCAATACAGATAAAGTTTAACAAAACAAAAATGTTGATATCGATAATTACCTCTTATCGTCGATAGTTCTCGAGATAATATGCAATTATTTTTTGGAAATGAACTTTAGGAATTGTAGGGGATGGAACAGTCTGTTTTCTCGAAAAATTTCCTTATATTGTTAAATAGTAGTACTGCTGTGCAAAATTTCAGCTCAAAAGCTCCGGAGTGCTTTTCGAAATTGCAGCCAGGTCTTCCGCACTACATAAGTACTTCTTCTGTTCGTCGAGAAAAAGGAGTAATTGCGAGCTTATGCAAAGTGGGTGGCATTGAAGATCCGGAAAGTTTCCAATTCTAAATCCGCATGGTTAATATCGCTGTGATAAAATTGTCACCGCTTCGCTCGAAATACCCAAACCTCGATTACGACGTGATCGATGATAATTCACTGCTGATGTTACGTGCGCGACTTTAATGACAGTGACTATTTTAATAGAAACACAAACGATTTCCTGAAACTACTTCTGTTCGATTGCGAGATATCCAGTTTGCCAATTTTGACGTTAATTATTAAATAATGTTATGTACACTAATAATATTCAGCGGAATATTTTTATAAAAAGTCGTTGAAATTCGCTTATTTATTACGAAGAAATTTGCTGAATGTTTTATTAAAGTTATCCGTTGTTACAACAAAAGCATTCTTTCATTACTGCAATAATAATCGGAAATACCTAAGTATTCTTCTTTTGTAATAACAAATAGGATATACGAATATTGTAGGTACCCGTATTTCCATCTATCGACGCCATTATGAATTAATTTCTGTCAATTTCCGAAATTGTACAAGTATTGCTACCTAGCGGAGAAATATAGTATCTCTTCCAAAGTGTAAACACATATCGTCCAATCATAGAATATACATTACACATATATACAATCATACACAATGTCTAGATAATAAATATATAAGCTTGAAATTGAATGGATTCTAAAATACACTTCACGTCATAGGTTATTTTTGTAATAATGTGAGTTAGTGTGTTTATCGAAAGCTCTTTTAGTGTGAATCCAATCAACGAATTAGTTTCATTTAATTAAATTAACGCCGCCATATATTATAATGGCCAAAACGAAAACAATCAGTAAAGGATGCCCAAAATGTGAACAGCAGGTACGTTTTTTATGAATTTTAAATCAAATTATTTTAATAAATTTTTCAATATTAACCTTTTTTATTTGATGATTCTCACATTAATCATGATTGCTAATATAAATAGTCGCATATCATTGGTTTTTAAATAGTTGAGAAGTTATTCGACAAAATATGTTATTGAATATTTTGTGGTGCTACTTTTAGGTACCAGTAGCGTGCAAAGCATGCCCTTGCGGACATTCGTTTTTCAATGCTAGGCGTAATTCTATCAAAAGTCCTCCAAGCCCCGATAATGGAGTCATGAAAACAAGAAGAACCAATCGTATAAAGAGATATAAGCCTAATTATTACGATGGATTGGAATTTGATAAGCAAACTAAAAAAACTGCAAAGGTAAGAGTCAAATTGCTTATATTTTTGTCTATTTATAAAACATTATACGATATTGGAACGATTTCCCATTTTAGTTGCGTAGAGCAGCAGATCCAGGTAGCGATACAGACTGTAGGCAATTGAATAAAAAAAAGAAGAGGAAAACAAAAGGTAAAGGAAAACTCGGAAGCTGTAATGGAATGGGGGATGACGACGACGAAATGGAGGGAATCAATGGATTACCACCAGAAAAACAATTAACGTGTTCATTGATCCTACAAGAACTGAATAATAAAATGAAAGTTGTAGCTTGGAAACCTATGTAATCCTAAAGTTATAGTATTTAACTTTATATGGAATTGTAAAATAATTTTTTTACATCCAACTGCCAACATTTTATATATATTGAAATGAGAATAATTATTCGATCCGATGGTATTCTCCGCTCTGTGATTTTTAGTTAATGATTTTTATAAAGCGATCTTTTAAATCATAAGTAAACATTATAATATTTAATAATATATGTAAAATTCATTTAATATTTAGAACGATATGTCCATACGAAACTCAAAATCAAACCAAAATACGTAATTATTCTCCGTAATAGAATTTCTGACTTCCATAAAAGATACATACAAATATGTAACTATTGTCAATATTAAAATAATATTATAGCAATTCATTCCATGTTTCCTACGAAACTTTTGGCGATGTAATTATGTCCTACTAGTTTAAGGTACATTGTTAATACAGTTCTGTGATTATAATTTCTTTGTTAAATAAGGTTTACGTTTAAATACGTTTTGTACGTTTCTAGAGTAAGATTAAATTTTACCCTAATTATGTAATATGTTGAAAATAAAAAATTGTAAGCAAGTATATGATTCGCGAAGCAAGCAATGAGAAGTTTAACTGAATTGTATATTTTTTGTCGTTTTATTACCAATTATTTAAAAGAATGTACAATTTGTGTTTACATAGGTATATCTTCATGATGTGTAAATTTTTCCAACAGTTTCTCATTGCGAGTGTACTCTTCGTTTTAAACCATCTAACAGTCTCGCAATTGGTAATACATTAACAAGTTATTTGTAATCGCAAATACTTCGATTTATTATACATATATATCTTCTTACACACGTTCATTTCGATAATTATATTTGCAAAATATTTTATTCTTTCACAGTTGTATCACCTTGAACATTATTATTTTCAGCATTAATGGGCAGCTTTGTTTGTTTTGATGCTTCATTGAAAACCAAAAGAAGGGGTAGACCACCCATCACCATACAAGTGCCCATACAAAGAAAACATACAGTGTAACTTCCAGTTACGTCCCGAAGGTATCCTAAAAAATGTTCGGGTTCAATGTCCGCGTCTACGAAATGCATAAAATCGAGTACCCACCTGCGAGAGGAGGAATAGAGATAGCTCCTACACTCTGGAACATCCTTACGAGACCATAACTGGAGGATATTTTATCTGTTCCGTATTGGTCTGCGAGAAGGACGGGAACTAGAAGGAACCAACAACCGAGGCACAGTCCGTATATGCCGACGGAACAGGCGAGCACATAAAAAGAGTGCGCCATCGGTATCGCTAACACAGCAACTCCAGCGCCCACGACACTGCAATTTAAACGATCTCGCTCGTAATCCTCGAATAATGAAGATATTCCAATCGTACCTGCCAATATATCCTTTCCGTCTATCGAAGAGTTGTAAATCCGACAGCCAACCGAGCCCGAGTCTCCCACAAAGATCCAAAGCTGCTGAAATTGCCACTAGATACCCTGCTTCCGTTTTTGTGTAACCCGCCGCGTGAACGTAAGCTGGTAGATAATAAAGCATGTAAGGACTTCCGGTTGACATTAGAGTTACGGAAAAGCACATCATAATGAATTGAGGGTCCTTTAACAAACTCAAATCGATGTAACGCGCTATCCTCTGCATGATAGTTTTACTTTCTTCTTTTTCCTACGGAAATTATTCAGAGTATTAGTCACGTTGGAATACTTGTGTGGAAAAAAAAATTATACATACACAAAGAACAATATTAATTCAAATCACTACACGACAATCAAAAAACAAATCACGAAAAATACATTGCCTGTTCGAATCATTCCTTTATCGTAACTGTAAAACGTTCATTAACCACCCCCTTTTCACTCGCCTGCTTTAGTTACTCAAATTTTCGATTCGCTCAAAATTTTTTGAAATAATATAATTTGTGTCACGGAATAAATTGAATTGTTCACTTTACCTGAACTTGTTCGTCATTTGTGATATTAGCACAAATGGCTGGGGCTTTTAATGATCTTAAAGATGATCTATTTTTATAAACGCACGTAGAATCGGTAGACAAATCTTCGACGCTGTGGAGAATACTAGAACTACGAATTTTCGATATCGGTTTCAATCTCAACCCTTCGCCCATCACATCTTTCTCCTCGTCGCTATCCGTCAGTTCCAGCGTGACAACGCTATTTTGGTGAAAAAGCTCGTTTAACAAATTGTTTCTCGTTGTCGAATCGTTCGCGAATAGAAGATCTAATTTCTGCTGTTTCGTGACTAGTATCTCTTTCGTAGTTTCCTCTACGTTCTGAAATTGCGTTAGGCATTAGAAATATTTTTCAACGCAATTTTCCATTATTTACCTTTTCGGTTATTTCCAGAATTGGCTTGTTTGGGAAGTTATTTTCGAGAGGTCGGTAGAGCGTCGCGCTAACGCAAACGTGCAGCATACATCCACCCAAGAGCAATATCGTGCCGTGAAATCCGAAATTTCTCACCAAGACCTCGATAAGGAGAGGAAAAACGAAACTCCCAGCTGCAGTACCGGAAACGCAAATACCATTGGCCAGAGCTCGGTGCTTGTCGAAATATTGCGAAACTATAATTATGCCAGGCGTCGTTGAAAGACCTCCGCCTATTCCTGAAATCGATAAAATCAATAGCAGTCGGTTAGTGGCAATTCCGTAATAGGAGCGAGGAGAGTAACGCGCATACCAGTCAGTACACCGAAAGTAAAAAATAGGTGTATCAAGTTAGTGGCAAAGTAACTCGTAGTAAGTCCCACAGCGCAAAAGAGACCACCGATGAATACGACTGTACGGCAGCTGTATTTTTGACACAACATACTGGTGATTGGCGCTGAAATAAAGAACGATTTTTGTTGATTTTTATATTGGAGTTGGAACTATATAGTATAGAAATAGAAGTTCTTAATGTTAGCTTACCAAGTGCGAGGCAGAGACAGGATAAAATAGCAGGAATCCAGGATGCGACCGACGCCGTCGATTCTTTGAAGGTTTCCATAACTTCGACGTAAAGTACCCCGTAAGATTTAACGAGACCGGCGACCCAGAATTGCACGAAGAAGGCTCCAAGCACGACGACCCAGGCGTATCCTCCATCCAGCGGCGCGTAGTTGACATTTCTGTTCTTCTTCGGTCCCGATTTCTTAAATTTTTTCTTCTTCGTGCTCTTGGTTGATCTCAACTCTCGCGATTTTGCTATCAATGGTCGGGCCGTCAGACTCGATATCGTCAGCAGATTGTCATTGTCCTCGTCCTCGATGGTCTCCGGCGGGCTCAGATGCGGTGGAACGACCTTCGAACGACACACATTTAACGTACCACGTATTACAGTCTACCCGCGTTACGTAACGCGCTGCGCGTGAGATATTCGCGAGATCGCACTTCCGCGCGATGGATTAGCATCGACCAGAGAAATCACGCTCTACAAAAAATTTAGAAAATTGAAAAAAATGTAGATTTTAATTACCACAATTCGTATCTTTTCTTTAAAACACTAATTCTAATCGTCATTCACCGTCAATCTGTAAACCATTTGAAGGGTTAAATATGCAGGTACGATGAGGTTCTCGTCGATATACGGAGTGATCCAGTTACGATCATAACTGCATTTATTTCAAAAGTTAAGAGGGATAAGAAAAAATGTTTCGGACAGAATTTCTTGATTTCAAGGGATTCACACAAAAAGTCGCTTTTTCGGAACCTCCAAGTAAGACGTTTGACCTCTATCAAGGTCACTCTCTTTTTTTTATTTTATAATCTCGTAAAACAAGAGAAAGTAAATTTTTCAAAAAAAAAAAAAAAAACTTCCTGCTTTACAGTATAAAACAAAAAAAGGGTTGTTTTTTTTTTAATCAAAATTGACCTTGAAGAGCGTGTCCAAAGGTCACGAAAGTACGACCACACATCCTCCTTAGAAACAAAGAATTTCCATCCAGAACATTTTTTAAATCTCCAAATTTCGAAGATAAATTATCATCGCGACTGGATCACCCTGTAGATCAAAAAATGAATCTGGCTCGACGAAATTATATACCTTTCGCGAGGATGCTCACCGGCGTTGATGTTGCTGTGACTTGTACGACCAGCGAGGTCGGCCTCTTGGGTGACTGGGATCCGGAATTGAGATCGTAAACCGGGGCCGAGTGTATTGACATCAGCGAGCCCAGCTGATTCTGCTGATTCATATTCTCGTCGATGATCGACGGATTGACCATCTCCTGGGACGCGGTCGCGACGGCCGATGTATTCCGGTCCATCGATCTACACGAATTCTGGAAGCTCCATTCACGTGGTAGCGACATGTTGCTGCGTTCGCGTTTACGTGAGGACCGTTATACATTGGAGTACGTTTCTTTTTCAACCCTCTGCGTTTGTCCGGTGGTATTAGATCGTTCTTGTCACCCAGTCTTCTTCTCTTTCGTTTTCGCAGCTTGCAGCACGACAGCCTTCCAGGATCCAGCCCTCGTAGCGCGGTTATTCTCGTCGTGTGCGGCTTACTGGAAAATGCGATTAGGCGGAAAAAACACATCTTAGCTTTTCAACCTATCGATCATATAACGGCTCGCGTGCGCGGCTCGTCGCCGTTCCGGGATTATTCTTGAATTTTCGCGACATCGATTTGCTGCGATAAATAATGAATTGAGAGATCGATATCGGGACGTTTTCTTGGGTTCCAGTGATTCGCGTTTAGAAATTGTTTCGGGGATATTTTTGTTTCGAGAGAAAACGTATTTAAGAATGCTCAGGAGCTACAGTTTTCCAATTTGACAATAATAAAACACACACACACACACTTAACACCAAAATTAATATAGCTTAGAAAAGGTAATAACAATTTCATACTTTGATTTTTATAATCTGAATAAAACTGAAGAAAAATCTTAAAATTTGTGTATCGAGAACATCTGTACTCGAAAACATTCTCGAATCAATTTTCTCATAACGTTATTACGTGAAGGAAAACACGGACTCTTCCGAAGCTCAGCTGATTGGCATTGAGTTTGCAAACCGCGGAAGAGTCGCTGCACTCGACGTCGTGCAAACGTTCAATGGTCGTGTCGGAAACCCGAGAGCAAACGATACCAATCTCCGCGAATTAACCGTACCGACTGAATACGGGGACAAAGGAAAAATTCGAACTCCTTCGTACAATGACGCGGACTCACCTGACTGTCCGCTGATTCACTCGAGATGAGTAATTCGTTCAACGTTTATTATTTGGCTGATCGATCGTCGACAAACTGACTTCGTTGTTGTTCGTTGAACCGAGGGTGGCGGGTTGTCAACTCCGTTTATTATCGCGAGCTCTGCTCCTCGTATTCGCGTAACGTCAGGGACACCCTTCTGTGATGTTTCTCAGGAGCGAGCGGTGTGTCACCTGATTTCGCGACTCCGCGGGATCCTCACCATGTACGTAACGCGGTTGCACTTCCAATTGCATACGGATTCGCCTCGCTTTCGTAAATAACCGAGGGAAGAGCTCTGCGTGCGCAGCGGGGTCGCCACCAGGCGGAAACTTACGCGGGATCGATAGAACGCTTCCTCGCGAAACGCCGTGACGTTTGCCGAACCTAGCCAGCGATCGTTCGGCATGACCGTTCTAAATACCTCTTCGTACCCAATGTCGACCTACTTTTCATTTTTTCTTTTTTTATTTCCTCTGCCTCTAATCACCGCTTTTTCATTAGCCGATGCCGCCTGATTGATATTGCGACAGGAGCATACAATTCCTCGAAACATCTCAATGTCTTCTGAAAATTCGAAAATTACTTCTTCCCGCTAACTACGACTTTTCTGATTTCTTTTTTGAGATAAAATTCTCAAAATGGTTGTTTTTTATTATACTTTACCCCCTAAAATTTGGAATTTTTCATCGGTTTTACCAAAAGAGAAATTGTTATTTAATTTTATTTTTTTGTCTTTACTTCACGAACGGTGGAAATTTTTCGTTGTTCGAAATTGAATGAAAAGCGGGAAAACTCGGAAGGTGGTTCGGAGAAAGTGGTGAGATTGTCGCGGTGGGGGTGAGCTTGCCGCGCAGCATCCCACCGGATCAATGAATTCGAGAACGGATCTCGCGGAAACATTTCCTATCGCGCCACGGGTATTGACACTTGGCTGGTGGCGAGATACGCTCCGATCGGAAGAAGATTTTTATTAACAATCTGATCGTCACGCCTAAAAAATAGTACCTCAATGACCGTGTTCTACGAAAAAATCAGGTGAACAACGGAAGTGGTCATTGCGACTGGTATGTCAGGTTATAAATATATTACTATTATTTTTCTCGGTCAACGCCCAACCGTGAAATTGTGCCAATTTAATATATTTTGGGCGATCCAAATGAAAATAAAAAGTAGCTTATCGATAAAAGTAGTTTCAAATTTACCATTCAACTATACCATTTTCAGCGTCAAGATGAAAAACCATAAAAGGGCGATTACAATAATTTTTTCTATACTTTTGTTAAACAATGGCCTATGCATTGCCAATCCTGCTGTATTCAAAATCGGTGGTGTTCTGTCCAACAATCACAGTACAGCCTACTTCGGCGAAACAGTATCTGTAAGATTCCGATAACAATTATTATTAAGATTTGATCCGCATGAAAAGACGATAAGAATGAATATTTCATGAGTGCGTTAATTTAATCGTTTTATGTGTTTGTTTAGCACCTGAACTTCAATGCCAACTACGTTAATAAAGGAATTACTTATGAATACACGGTCATACAAATGGATTCTAATCCTATTAGAACCGCTTTGAGCGTTTGTAAATCATTAATCGCTGAACAAGTGTACGCAGTCGTTGTGTCCCATCCCCTCACCGGTGATCTGTCACCAGCTGCCGTATCGTACACATGCGGATTCTACCATATACCCGTAATCGGAATTTCGTCCAGAGACTCGGCGTTCTCTGATAAAGTACGTAGTATTGTAACGAAATGTCACGTTCAGTCTATTCACCCAGAAAACTCGCTATGAACATTATCGTAATTCAAATTTAACGTTTTATTCTCAAATCAAACCTCTATGTAAAGAGAGATTTACGTGAAAAGATCAGCATGGTTATCGTAATTACCATTGCGATGTAGTTATACCTTTTCAGTAGAAGTCAACTGCATTCGTTATCGATTAAAATAAATTTTTCCGAGTATAACAGATGTTTTCTAAAATCTTATTGCTATTTCAGAATATTCACGTATCCTTCCTAAGGACAGTACCACCGTATTCGCACCAGGCCGATGTGTGGGTGGAAATGCTCAAACACTTCAATTACATGAAGATTATTTTTATTCATAGTTCCGATACAGATGGTCGGGCTCTCCTTGGTCGATTCCAAACTACATCGCAAAACTTGGAAGACGACGTCGAGATTAAAGTCCACGTACGTCACTTCGCGCTAATAATAACAAAGCTATGAAATTAATCAAAATTGTATTTCAACAGGTCGAATCCGTAATCGAATTCGAACCTGGGCTGGAAAATTTCACTGAGCAGCTAATAGATATGAAAAGCGCTCAGGCTAGAGTGATTCTTATGTACGCCTCGTAAGTAAATTTGCACGCATTTGAAATTTAATATGAAAAGTTATACATGCAATAGAAAATTATTAAAGAATGTCTCGATTAACAGGACGACAGATGCTCAGGTTATCTTCCGCGACGCAGCAGCCTTGAACATAACCGGCGCCGGTTACGTTTGGATCGTAACGGAGCAGGCGTTGCAGGCGTCCAATGTTCCCGAGGGTCTCCTCGGATTGAAATTAATAAATGCCACGGAGGAGAAGGCTCACATCAAGGACAGCCTGTCAGTTATCCGCTAAGATGATCGCGTATTGATCTACAGTGTGTGCATGGAACGTGTAGTTACGGAATTTAGTCGAATTTGATGCACTTTGATGTTCCATCACCTGAGGAGGCCGATGCGAATGCTTTCTGGGAAAGTACAATGCAAAAACACACGTTCGGCCGATGCAAGACCGAACTCTCGTCTACCTTTTACCAGAAATACTCTCACTTCTATCCGCATAAAACAGAATCTCTTACCCTCTATCAAATTTTTAATCACATTTCGATGTCCACTTTTCAGATCTCGCTAAACAAAATTAGGAGCACGAATACTGAATGATCCGTGTTTTGAAAATTGTGGCTAGATGGTCTAGTAATGCTATTTGTTAGCTGTGTCAAACTTGTCCGATCGATTTTTCGTAACTCTTCTATGATCAATATTGACTCTCAAATAAAATACTGAAATAATTTTCAATAATTTTCGAATGCATGTTTTCTAGTCTGTGGACATAGCGAAAATAAATTTCGGCTCTGTAAAAAAGTTCATAATGCACATTCAACGGTTATATTTTAGGCATGTTTTCGTATCGGCATTACGCGAGATGAATGCAACCCAAGAGATCACGACTGCTCCCAAAGATTGCAGCGATTCCGGGTCGATTTGGGAAACTGGGAAGAAACTTTTCGAGTGAGTGAAATATAATAAACAACGCTATTTTTTAACCCCCGGAGTTCATTATTTTCAATTTGTTTAGATATATTCGTAAACAAGTACTTCCGGACGGTGCCACGGGGAGAGTTGCATTCGACGACAACGGAGATCGCATTTACGCCGAGTACGACATTATCAACATCCAAGAACACCGTAGAAAAGTGTCGGTTGGCCAATATTTCTACCCAGCTGTTAGTACGGATATTTACGAGTAGAAGTTTTCCGGAATATATTTTTATCTCATAAAGTAATTGGTTTCAGAATGGTACGAAAATGAAACTGATCGTTAACGAGTCCAATATAATCTGGCCGGGTCGATTAAAGACGAAGCCAGAAGGCTTTATGATCCCAACGCATTTAAAAGTACTTACGATCGAAGAAAAGCCGTTCGTTTACGTGCGCGAAATAACAGACGAGGAATCTTGTTTACCCGAAGAGATTGCGTGTCCACATTTTAATACCACCGATCACGAAAGTAAGTCAAAATTGATAATTGCGAGTAAATGGATTGCAGTTTGCGGGCTATTTAATTTCGTAATTACGCTCGACTCTTATTCTCAGAGAATGTCAAATCTCAATTGATATTTCTCACAGCACGCAATTTTAAATTGCGCTATTAAAACAATCCTTCCGTTTTTATGGAATAGCGACGAGAACGTACTGCTGTAAAGGTTACTGTGTGGACCTTCTGAAGGAATTATCGAAGACTATCAATTTTACATACAGCTTGGCATTATCTCCCGATGGTCAATTCGGTAGCTATGTGATTAAAAACAGTTCGGGTAAGAATACTATAATAATAAATTAAATTTTTAAAAGTATCGTGAGTAAATTTTTCGATACAGTAGGTGGCAAAAAGGAATGGACCGGCTTGATAGGCGAAATAGTCAACGAACGAGCCGATATGATCGTTGCTCCGCTGACGATCAATCCAGAGCGGGCTGAATTCATTGAATTTAGTAAGCCCTTCAAATACCAAGGCATCACCATTCTAGAAAAGAAGGTAAATTTCATACAACTAGCTATTTTAATTTTTGTCAAAATTTTCAATTAACATTTTCATTTCAGCCATCGCGATCGTCTACCCTCGTATCCTTCTTGCAACCGTTCAGCAACACATTGTGGATCCTCGTGATGGTATCGGTGCACGTAGTGGCGCTAGTCCTGTACCTCCTCGATCGGTTTTCACCTTTCGGGAGGTTCAAGCTAGCTAACACTGACGGCACCGAGGAGGATGCTCTCAATTTGTCTAGCGCGGTTTGGTTCGCCTGGGGTGTTTTGCTAAACAGCGGCATTGGCGAAGGTACCCTGCCTCTTCTGCAACTACAGAAAAATTATAAATTTACGATACTTAAAATTTCAACGTTTTTACAGGCACTCCGAGAAGTTTTTCTGCAAGAGTACTTGGAATGGTATGGGCAGGTTTCGCCATGATCATCGTAGCATCGTACACTGCCAACCTGGCTGCCTTCCTCGTGTTGGAGAGGCCCAAGACGAAGTTGACTGGGATCAATGACGCTCGGGTAAGTTTCAGCCTCGAACTCCTTGAGAACATTTAACAATCTAACGAGATTCTTAACAACAAAAGCTTAGGAACACAATGGAAAATCTGACCTGCGCAACCGTTAAGGGATCATCCGTCGATATGTACTTCAGACGTCAAGTGGAGTTGTCCAACATGTATCGTACAATGGAAGCGAACAATTACGACACCGCGGAAGATGCAATTCGCGATATCAAAATTGGGTGAATGATTAATCTTGGACTTTGCGCTCGTTTAACATTCTGGCGAGTAATGCGTGCTGTTTACATTTTAGAAAACTGATGGCCTTCATATGGGACAGCTCGCGATTGGAATTCGAGGCGGCCCAAGATTGCGAGCTCGTCACCGCTGGTGAACTTTTTGGGCGTTCTGGTTACGGGATAGGATTGCAAAAAGGCTCTCCTTGGGCCGATGCTGTGACTCTAGCGATTCTAGATTTTCACGAAAGTGCGTAAATTCCCATCTAAAACTGAATCCATTGAATCACTGTTGCATTATACAAGCATCTCAACGGTGATTTAACCGATTCGATTCGAGAATTCTCAATGAATGAAATTTTCGATTTTCCCTAAATCATTTTTCTGCCACACTCAGGCGGTTTCATGGAAAATCTCGACAACCTCTGGATCCTACAGGGCAACGTACAGCAATGCGAGCAATTCGAGAAAACGCCCAACACGCTGGGACTGAAAAACATGGCCGGCGTTTTCATAGTGGTGGCGGTTGGTATAGTCGGCGGTATCGGACTGATCATAATTGAAATGGCGTATAAAAAGCACCAGATACGAAAGCAGAAAAAAATGGAGCTGGCCAGACACGCAGCCGACAAATGGCGAGGAGCTATCGAGGTAATCGCTGCTGTGGAACGTCACCGCGCTATTTCTATATCTATATATATAAAGAGGAAGCGCGGAAATTTATCAACGAGATAAACGCCCTGCAAACTCTCGCTGCGTTCTGACCTTTCGCGATTACGCACAGTCGAATATCGCTATTTTTCGATTTATTTTACTTATTCGTTGATATATTTTTATATTAAAATTAATTTAGAATTTCATTTTTATTTAGAGTTTTTGTTCCGTTACGAAAAGCTAATTTCTTGATCGTTTTGCACAGAAGAGAAAGACGCTACGCGCTTCTATAGCAGCGCAAAGGAGGATCCAGAGCAACGGACTGAACGATCCGGCGACGGTGAGTCTGGCGGTTGATACGATCGCAACGTCCAACGTCAATCCACGAAGTCCCGGCAGAGCTTGGCCCGGTGATAGCGACATACGTCAGCGGCCGTTCTTCCGAACCGAGGACATTCGATTATCTCCTGCAGCTTATACTGCCGATGTGTCTCATCTCATTGTTTAAAATCGAATCTCGAATATCGTCGACTCCCCATCGTTCTGATTTTTTATTATGCGTTATAGTTAAAATAATGTTAATTATAAAGAAAATGAAAGTTAGCGTTAAACAAATATATTATATATGTTGATTTTATTAAGAAAATTATAAATAAAAAGTATCAGATTCCTACTGCATTTACGTTTCTTTGTGTAGCTCCCGAGTTGATTCTCAGAAAGGATCGAAACTGTACATTTTACTGGCTGGATAACTGTTTCGAGAAATTACTGTTTCGTACTTGCTCAATGTTTGATTTAAAAACCGCGTGATTATGTTACATAACTAGCGTCCCATTCATATCGCTGTAATCAGAATGGAATTAAAATTGAAATTAAAAATGAATTAAAATTCGCTTAAAATTCAATCGATATGAATGAATTTCAATTCATCGTACTTTTATTCTTCGTAAACGTCACATACCGCAGTCCACAGCTGCGTAAGTGTTTATCCTCGTTAAAGTCACAAAATGCTGGGAAATATTCATTTATTATTCCACGTTTGAATTTTCCTGCGCTAATGTCAACCAATAGGCAACAACAACAACGGTCGCCATGTTGCTACGTCATTCGAAACTGCGCAGTCGGGAAAAATCGGATACTAGCTGAACCTTGCCACTTTACCGTCATGAGAACGAATTGTGTCAAGTTCCGCGATTGCTGTCACTTGACGAAGTTTTGTTATCTGCAGTATATCAAATTTATTTTGTAGGTGGATCATTAGTAGTCATTTAACAAAAAGCCCCAAAGCATGGCAGATACAACAGTGGACGCTACGCGACGTTTGAACGTGAAAAAGCAAACGCTCGACGATGCTTATGCGGCGCCAGCAAATTTTCTCGAAATTGACGTGATTAATCCAATCACGCACGGCGTCGGCAAGAAACGATACACTGATTATGAAGTTCGTATGAGGGTAAGTCATGCTAGATTTGGTTGCGATATTCGTTCGTTGTGCGTTCGATAATTCGTACTTTTGAAATTGTCTGCACCAGTCAATTGTATCGTAATTGAATAATGTCGACCGTATTGTTGATGCTGTACATTCGCAATTCGTGGAATTATCGATATCGTTTGAATTCTTATTAGAGGGATTTTCAAAATAAAAAAATCCTATTGAATATCTAAAATATTTCGTAAACTCTTAACAGAATGACCAATATTGAATCACCTTTGATGTATTTCATATAGGAGCGAAATCAAAAATTTGCAATGTAATACAACTGTCATTCGCTATAGTATAGCTATCTATCGTCAAGTTGTAATAAAAGAAAATGTTAGAGAAACAAAATCCTAATGGTAGAAACAAATAATTCTAATTCGGGAAAACTGACGAATAGTTTAACATTAATGTAATTAGTAAACTCATTTCAGACCAATTTACCTGTATTCAAAGTGAAAGATTCTACGGTGAGAAGACGATACAGCGATTTCGAATGGCTTAGAAATGAATTGGAAAGAGATAGTAAGGTAATAACTGAATACATTTGGATATAGTCTCTTGTATTTTTTAAATCTATAACTTTGTACTCTTATCGACGACAGATTGTAGTGCCGTCTCTACCAGGTAAAGCTTGGAAACGGCAGATGCCATTTAGAGGCGACGATGGTATATTCGAAGAAGATTTCATAGAAGATCGAAGAAAAGGCTTAGAACTTTTCGTGAACAAGTGAGAAATTTTTATATATTGTAACACATTGTTGACTGGTCACGAATAAACTTAGCCACATACAATTATATAAATAATAGCACGCAACACGAGATAAATTTTTGGTAAATTTGCCAGTCGGTAATGTGTTGATGTTACATTTGGTACTATTAATGAGTACTAGTAATACTAATACTAATTTATGAAATAATTTTTAGAATTGCTGGGCATCCCTTAGCACAGAACGAAAGATGTTTGCATATGTTTTTGCAAGAACATGTAATCGATAAGAACTATGTACCTGGAAAAATCCGTAATACATAAGTTGCATCAAGACTTTATCAATTTGTTTTCCACTCAGCTCTTGGTATTTAAAGCCATATCTCACAGAAATCATTTTAAATATTTGAAAATTTCTGCATAATTTTCCATGTTTTTATCTTTTAAACGATCTCTGAATCATGGCATGGAGTTGATGCAAGAATTTTTGAACAGTTATGAATTTTACATAATCTTGTTAGTTGTAAAAAGTGATTATTATTGAGTATTTTAAAAAAGTTAAACATCTTATATTAGATACATTTTTTACAATTTACAGTTTAGTTTTATCGATTATACTTTTTTTTAGAGTAAATAAAAAAGAAAAAAATAACTGTTTTTAAATACTTGGAAAAATTTACACATTAAATCAATTATAATATTCATACCCAACTAAATTATATCGAATTTGATTAAATGTTACATTTGACATTATAAAATAAATATAATGTATTTCTCATACAAGTTGCCGAACGAAAATTGCATACATGAAATTTGTTACCTATTTAATGAATCAAATTCTAGTCTCTACACAGTTTGATAATAGTATTTTTAAATTCTTAAAATAACCACATTACAACTGAAGTACAGTATAAACGATTTCATTTTCTACCATTATTTTCAATCAACTTGTGTGTGAAATCTATCCCCTTGAATTATAAATAATAAAATGGAAATATATTATCTACTTAATTATTTTGAAGCATAATTATATGGAGCTTTTACAAATGAAAAATTAGACCTATGCAATTGATTGAAAAAATTAAAGCAATAATCATGAATATTAGGTTGTATCAAAGTGAGTTTTTATAAAATATTTTAAAATCAATTTGAGTATCAATGCAACTGATATTTTCCGATTATTTTCGTAAATTCGACGTAGCTATTAATAATCAGGCAAATTAATTATTTTTAACTGTTAAATATTATCTAAAAAAATGTTTGGTGTTCAAGTTTACAAGTGTCCTTATGGTTTGCATTAAAAATTCCAAGTTTTATGAATCTCTATTGTAAACGAGCTCTTATACTTTTTAAAAAAGCATATAGTTATAAATATTGTAAAAAGGATGTGAAATAAACAATTCAATTATTTTCTCTTTATCATTAATCGGTATTTTATCGTGACTAATTTATTTTAATTTGTTGATGATACTATTTACAAGTGTTAAATAATTATTTTATATTGATATTACTCTCTCGATTTAGTCGTATACTTTTAATGGGAGTATGTTATGAATAAAAATGTACATATCTCGTTTCACTTATATACATTAAAAGAAAAGTTTTCGAAAATTTAATGAAATTCCATTTTCGTATATATTTATGAGTAAATATCTTTTTCCAGTTTAATAATATTTTTGTTTTTAAAATAATACTGTATGTATCTCTGAACAGAGTCTTCGTCTGAAAAGTGATGGAATATGTAAAAATACATCACTAATAATACAAAAGAACTTACCAGGAAATTTATCTACCATAATTAACATATCGACAACATGTTTTGCTACTAACTTAAAGAGTTGCCGATTTTTTATTTTATTTCTTTTATAATATGGCATTAAATGTTTTACAATCCATGGAGCTATTCTTTCTTTACATGCTATTAAATGATCATCTATACATATAGGAGAAATCGGTTCTAAATCTTCGTTATAATCTTCACCGAAAAGTTCGCGATATTTTTGTTTTACTAAATTATATTTTCGGTAATTTGTTGATGATAAATTAATCAAAGTTTCGTTGAGTTTTAATTTTTGATAATGATATTCTATCGACCAAATAGCATCGTTCATTTGTTTTCGTTTATCAATCCCTGACTCATTAATATTCTGGTTATCATTTTGAGATCTTTGTTTAAAACCTTCTAAGTTGAATTTTTCTGGTAAAACATTGTTAACATTATTTTTATTAAATTCTTCACTACTTGTGACAGTTTTATTCTGTGTGGTAGTATTTGAACTCATATTATTAATTTCTTCATTGATATTTACTTTAGTTAAATTAGTATGTTTTTCTATAAGAAGTGTTAAATCAGTACTATCATCACTTTCACAAAACATATCTTCCATATGCTGTATTAGAGAATCTGATGAATTTTCAGTATAATTTGTAACTGTATTATCAGATTTTTCCTTTTCCAATATTGTATTTATTGTATTCATTTCATCGTTTGAATTTTCAAAAAATATGTTTTTTTCTGTATCGTCTGGATATATGGAATCTTTGTTAAAACATTTATCATGGGTAGTTTCAGTTCTAAATGAGTTGTTAGTTGGGTCTATTGTTTGCACAGCAACATCTATTTTATTGTGGGGTGCATCTAAATACCACTGCATATTTTTATACATTTTCCTTTGTGATGTATATTCTTTTATATCTGAAATCTATAAAATTAAAATAATCATTTTTTACTTCAACTTATGTTATATATAATACACATTTCTCACTGAAATAAAATTTACCAGTTTTAACATATTTTGTCGATACAAGGCAGTATGTAGAGAATTTCTAACAGCAACTAACTCTAATTTATCGGCGTACTCTTTCAATTTTATATTAGACAGTTCTTGATCTTTTGAATTATAACAGGTAGTATAGTTATTTGACAAACATTTATGGAGATAAGAAAAGTAAACAGAACGGACCTAAAGAAAATATTATCTTTATTTATATGTACTATTAAATAACAAAAACTTCTCTCACTAATAATTACATACATACCATGGTAGTGAGTCTTAAAAATTCATCGTTTGAATCATCACGTATTGCAACATTTGTATCAGTTATAGAAGGCCACGTCATTGACAAAATATTATTAATTTCTTTTAAGTAATTTTCATCATCAGAATTTAATTCTTGCTCATGCTTAAAAATAGGAGTTGGTGACAATTTTTCTGATTTAAATGAAGTCATTCTTAGTACTTCTTGTGTGCAATGCAAAATTTTAATATTCTAATATTGATAAAAATTATATATATTGCCCCATTTACTAACATTTTTGATATGTAATTGCTGTAATTTAGGAAAACGAATTACACAAAGTGTATGTTCTACTATTTTGGTCATATTTGAATGTAAATAGTCAACAATTTCAGTTCATTTTTTATTTTGAATTATGTTTTGCTCTTAATATTCCTTTGCAATGTTTACTAACTATAACCATATGTCCATATCCCGTTTCTAAAGTAGTAAGGTTGAGTATCAAATCGGACAAATTTCAATTAAAAACGAACCATTCGGGATATCAGGGGATATATAACAATTTTGATGTTGCATATCTATACTATACTGTTTCGTGATTTTCAGTTTCGAATCCCAGCATGTGTCGTGTGCAGTGCTGAAATTCTTTTGAAAGGTTCCTACCAGAGTTAGGTTCACGTTTTTCCATTTGACAGGTACAATCACAAATGAGCATTTGTTTATTTCATTAAATTATAAAATATATTAATTATGAATTGACTCCGATTTTTATTATCTCACAAGTTCGCTCAGTAACTGATCAAGCAAGTAAATGTTTTCTATGTATTTAGGTTAGATTCTCGAGTCGTGGTCACAGTTGTTAGAACTTTTTTCATATTTTATGTAATTTAAACTAAAAAAAAATTAATATCTCAATTATAGTTCTATTTATTGCATCTACTTTCACAATTCACGTACATGAAATCAGTAAATCAACCATTGATAATTGTAACATACGTTAAATCTTTTTTTCTTAATTATTTGATTACAGAAAATAAAATATGGATTAATTTTCATCGTTTAGCCTAATTCTAATTTTTCTCTTTGTTAAAAAGGTGCCTAACTCCATTTCATCATGCCACCCAAAAAGTCAATGGAAGAAACAGATCGATTGACTCGAATTGCAATTGTTAATTCCGATAAGTGTAAGCCGAAAAGATGTAGGCAAGAATGTAAGCGTTCTTGTCCTGTTGTTCGTATGGGCAAATTATGTATAGAAGTTACCCCAAATAGTAAGATAGCATCTATTTCTGAAGAATTATGTATTGGTTGTGGTATTTGTGTCAAGGTAATTATTAGTCTAATTTTTTTAATTCAAATAAAATTTTACTTTTTATTTATATATCAATTGTTTTCAGAAATGCCCATTTGAAGCAATTTCTATCATTAATCTCCCAAGTAATTTAGAGAAAGAAACTACTCATCGTTATTCGAAAAATTCTTTTAAATTGCACAGACTTCCAATTCCTCGTCCTGGTGAAGTTTTGGGATTGGTTGGAACTAATGGAATTGGTAAATCAACTGCTTTAAAAATTTTAGCTGGAAAACAAAAGCCAAATTTAGGTAGATTTGTGGTAAGTAAATTAATAATAAGTTCTAAAAGTATTAACAATGATCAAAAATTCTAAAGTGATTTGGCATTCATTAGGATCCTCCAGATTGGACAGAAATCTTAAGTCATTTTAGAGGTAGTGAATTGCAAAATTATTTTACCAAAATTTTGGAAGATGATTTGAAAGCTTTGATCAAACCACAATATGTTGATCAGATTCCAAAAGCCGTGAAAGGTACAGTGCAGCAACTTTTGGATAAGAAAGATGAATGCAAGAATCAGATTCAAATATGTAAAATGCTGGGTAAGCCATGTCTTATATAATAATTATATAAGGTGTAAAATGATTTGTAAATATCTTCAGAAAAGACTGAAACTTTTATTATTATGTTTAGATTTAATGCATATACGTGATCGAGGTATCGATGCTCTTTCTGGCGGAGAGCTTCAAAGATTTGCTTGTGCCATGGTTTGTATACAAAATGGAGATATCTTTATGTTTGACGAACCGTCGTCATACTTAGACGTGAAACAACGTCTAAATGCTGCTGTTACAATTCGGTCTCTGATACATCCAGACAAGTAAGTGAAAATGATGAACTCTCATTAGAAACTGTTTCAATTTCAATGATTATAATACCATATTGTATTTGTTCTAGGTTTATCATAGTAGTAGAACACGATTTATCTGTTTTGGATTACCTATCAGATTTTATATGTTGTCTGTATGGTGTGCCCGGAGCATATGGTGTGGTTACTATGCCATTTTCTGTTAGAGAAGGAATAAATATTTTCCTTGATGGATTCGTTCCGACGGAAAATTTACGTTTCCGTGAAGAATCGCTCGTTTTTAAAGTCGCCGAAAGTGCAACTGAAGAAGAAGTTAAACGCATGAATCATTATGAATACCCTAAAATGAGTAAAACGATGGGATCGTTTACATTGAATGTTGAAAAAGGGCAATTCACAGATTCTGAAATTCTCGTGCTCTTAGGAGAAAATGGAACCGGAAAGACTACGTTCATCCGAATGTTAGCCGGAAACTTACCTCCAGATGACGGATCTGGTATATTATATATCTACTTAATTTTATGATTTTCAATATTTTTTGATCATTGTAATATATAATGTAATCTATTTATAGGAAATATTCCACAATTACACATAAGTTACAAACCCCAGAAGATCAGCCCTAAATCACAAGGAATCGTAAGACAATTATTGCACGAAAAAATTCGAGACGCCTATATACATCCTCAGTTTATAACTGATGTAATGAAACCCTTAAGAATTGATGATATTATGGACCAAGAAGTTCAAAACTTGTCTGGAGGAGAGTTACAACGTGTTGCTCTAGCTCTTTGTCTCGGAAAGCCCGCTGACGTTTATCTTGTCGATGAACCGTCTGCATATTTAGACTCTGAACAACGTTTAGTTGCTGCTAAAGTTATAAAGAGGTTAGTAATAAATATAAATTGCACTTTAATGTAATTTTGTAATGCTACTCAATTTTTCATGTTTGCAGGTTCATCTTGCACGCGAAAAAAACTGGATTTGTAGTAGAGCACGATTTTATCATGGCTACTTATCTGGCCGATCGCGTTATCGTATTCTCTGGCACACCTTCTTTGAATACGACTGCTCACAGTCCTCAATCTTTGTTGAACGGAATGAATAGATTTTTGGAATTACTGGGTATAACGTTCAGAAGAGATCCAAATAATTTCCGACCGAGAATCAATAAAAGTCAATCGGTCAAGGCAAGTCAAAAATTTTTAGAGCATTAATTTTTTTACAATGATCATTCATAATAATAATTTTTGTTAATTCAAATGGTAGGATTTGGAGCAGAAGAGAGCTGGACAGTATTTCTTCTTAGAAGAATAGAGAGGCAATTGCATCAAACTGAATCAATTGCATAGCATCATATGTGAATCGACATCATGCAATTTTGTAAATCTTTTTACATTTCAAACATCGATAAAAAAACTCAATGTATCTCGATATTCATAAAAATATGAACCCATTAAATATTATTATTAATGAATTTGACAATATATGATGCTTATTTACTACAAAAATATTACTTAATAACTGAAATTGATGCATGCAAATTATTATTGATTATGGTGTGGTTAACAATCTAAGGCGAGTTTTGCAGCGGTTGCGAATTGTTATCTCGCAATATTTATGTATGTTTCAAGAATCCATACATTATATTGTAAACAGAACATGTAATATCAGTTTTGTACAAATATCGCATGTAATGCTGTATTTATATGTAAGTACTTTGTAAGTGTCAGAATTGAATATCCCAAGTGTATTTACATATGCATTTGTTACAACAAATAATAATCTATATGGTAATGAGAAATTATTATATTTTATTTTTATTCCCACAAATCCTTCCTCCTGAAACGTAATTTTGCCTTCATAAAAAGATATTTAATTTTTATTAAGCAGCAGAATAATGCGCAAATGAATATCTCGCAGATTTTTTTGATTCTAATGACTTGAATTTCATTTCGGCGCTTCATAACATGATTTAACGAGAAATCCGTAATGTATCTGAGGGCGCAGCAGTCGTATACTATTTCTTTTTCTGCATCCGTTTCCGACGTCCATGTATGTATTTCATACCTTGCAAGTAATTTATATTTTAAAATCCATTTAATCTTCAATAAAATCATCATTTTTAGAATTCCAAATTGTTATTTAACTAATCTAAACAAAATTTTATATCAAATTATTTTTCTATTTTCTCATTTTTACATAACATTATTACTCAACAACAACATTATAACCTCTATTCTAACCTTTCACTTTCATTGATGTTCTTGCGTTTAATTCGAATTTGTATTTATTTTAGAGAAGGAACGTAAGTGAAAAATGGCCAAGTCGAAGAATCACACGAATCACAACCAAAGTATGTATAATTCACATTGCGAATAATTTGTACAGATCATCTTTATAGTTATATTTTGATTGACATTAAATTTTCATTCGGTTCTAAACTGCATTGCTCACGTGAATGAAAATATGTAAAATAATAACTTCAAATTTTGTTTAGGCCGCAAGGCTCACCGTAATGGAATCAAGAAGCCAAAGCGTTTTAGGCATGAATCCACTCTTGGTGTAAGTATATGCTAAGCAATGTTCATTTACAATTCCTGGGTACAGTAAAATAGTATCACGGTATTAATATATATAGTTATTCATATATTCACAAGTTTGATGAATAACATTTTCAATAATCTCACTAATGATTGCATTTTGTTATATTACATAGATGGATCTGAAGTTCCTTCGTAATCAGAGATTCGCTAAGAAACACAATTTGAAGCCTAAGGCTCAACTCAAGAGAGCAGCAGAACGTAAAGCTGTTCGTGAAGCAAAAACGAAATAAATTGTAAAATGATTTTATTATATTAAAATTTTTAAAACCTATTTGTTTTATTATTAATTATTCCTATAATTTTTCATAAATTAAGTTTTGTAATGTTTAGTACTAAATATCCGAATATAGTGAATAACAGTGAGTAAAGAATGAATGTAAAATACATTTATGTCAAACGAAGATATTCCACGTGTAACATTCAAATACTGAAAACGTAACCAATATGGCGTCCGTGGAATCGATTCATGATTTTGTTCCGGTAGAAAATCGGCAAAAATATCCGGTCAGAGTGTTATTATTTAGTGGAAAGAGAAAGTCTGGAAAAGATTACATTACCAATATATTGCACGAAAGGTAACTTTATTTTTTTAAATAATTTATTTTAATTCATATAAATCACATACTTTATGTCACAAGACCATTCTGAAATAATAATTTTGACATATTACTTAAAAATATTATTGTACATATTCGACGCATGAAATTTGTGTTAGAAATATAATAATTTCAGTCTATTTTTCAATCTTTTTCAAATTTTGAAAACCTATTTAGGATTGGATCATGTACTTCTGTAATCATTAAGATATCTGGGCCAATAAAATCTCACTGGGCTAAAGAATCTAATCTTGATTTAAACCAGTTACTTAGCGATGGAGAATATAAAGAAAACTATCGTTTACAAATGGTAAAATGGAGTGAAGATGTTAGAAAATCAAACTATGGATATTTTTGTACGGCAGCTATAGATATGTATAATGGTAGATGAGCTGAAGATATTGTAATTTATTCTACTGACTCTGACTGACTTTATTTCTTTTCATATTAAAAATAGCTTGGTACATGCCAACTTGGATTGTAAGCGATATTAGAAGAAAAACAGATATAAAATGGTTTAAGGAAAATTTTGGTGATGTATGTAAAACTATACGTATTGTATGTAATGACACAATACGAAAACAGAGAGGATGGGTCCCTACAGCAGGTAAATTAATATCAAGTTAAATAGGTAAAGTTGTGATTTAAATAATTGTTTTATTTCAGGCATTGATGATGCAGAAACAGAATGTGATCTTGATGATTTTACTAATTGGGATTTAGTTATTGAAAATAATAATAATGATATTGAAAATATAGTACAAAGTATTTTAGATTTAATGTGAATATGTTATAGCACAATATTTTAACAAAACTTTCACAACTTCAAATATATTTCTTTTATACTTAGTGAAATTCCTGGCCACATAATACTTTCATCACGTCACCGTCACATACTTCTCAAAATAAAAAAATATATAAAAGATATTTTTTATTTTCCATCTTATTTTTGCGCATTCGATTCGCAATGTATTTAGATGACTTTTCTATGAATTGAATAAAACGCTATCTATTCGAAAACTCTCGAACTTCGAAATTGTTGTTTTTGCCATTCTATGTAACTCTTATGTAGAAGTACCAGTAATACCAGTATCATCAATTCACCAGTAAAATTCAAGTGCGTCAAATGCTGTGTAAGTACGTGTCGTGTACTCGCAAAAACAACGCAATTGGCACTGAGATGATGTTTAATGCCATACATAGAATAGACGTAAAATAATTTGAACCTATTTGAAATATAGTGAAGTGTGTGCAAAATGGTAGATCATTCAGTACAATCGACAATTCCATCCGAAATTCTTGATGACCTGAGCAGGTTAGGTTTTTCTACACATGAAATGTTTATCAACATATAGTGTTGACATTGAGTAATATAATTATATTTTGATAATTATTCAAAACGAATGATTTTCATGCTCGTCACCGCATTTTTTCCTTATTGAGTAAACTGCTTTCTCTATATTTTATGAATTATTTTTTTTTTACAGTCGATTTATTATTAATGTACCAGAAGAAGAGAGAAAAGATTTAGTAAGAATATGTTTTCAAATAGAATTAGCACATTGGTTTTATTTAGACTTTTATTGTATCGAAGAAAATCGCAAAGTAAAATCATGTAATATGAAAGAATTTGCTACTAACATTTTTCGCCATATACCATTCCTCAAAACACATCTACCAAATATTGATACAGTGCTAGAACAATGGCGAGAATACAAACAAAATGTTCCAACATATGGCGCAATTGTTTTAAATGAGGATCTCACTGAAGTATTATTAGTTCAAAGTTATTGGGCAAAAAATAGTTGGAGTTTCCCAAAAGGAAAGGTTAACGAAGATGAGGATCCTTCACATTGTGCAATACGTGAAGTTTTAGAAGAGACTGGTTTTGATATATCAAATTTGTTAGATAAAGAAGAATACATAGAAGCTGTGATAAATGAACAGCTAGTCAGATTGTATATCATATGTGGAGTGAAAAAAACTACAAAATTTCAGCCATTAACAAGAAAAGAGATAAAAAATGTAGGTTGGTTTTATTTAGCAGATTTGCCTAATAGTCGTAAGGATATGACTCCTAAAGTTAAAATGGGATTTGGTCCTAATGCCTTTTTCATGGTCTGTCCATTCATAAGGTAAAAATCAATTTAATTTTATCATTATTTTAGATAACTATTACTCTAATGTTAACTATTTTTTAGGCGTCTTAAACGATGGGTTATAGACAAACAACAGGGTAGAACACGAGTTACAAGATATAGACATAAGTCGGTAGGTGATGTGGAATCAGCATCAAAGAATAGAAAGACTCAACAAATTCTTCATCAATCAATGCAGGTAATATTAAATATTATTCACATTTGAAATTTATTCAGATTCAAAAATCTAAATGTTGCATGTTTATTCATGAAGAATGAAGATTCGGATATGAAAAATATTCGCCAATCAAATACATCACCTGTGAGAAACCGACGCAATACATATGATAATAAGAATATGTCCAAAGCAGCTTTTAAACGTAATTTATTTGGTGAGCAATATGGAGAACAATTTTCTCCTATTCTAGCTAAACAATTAAAAGATAGTCCAAAGAATCAGCAGTTGATGTCAGCCTTTAATGGGCAGTCATCTCTGAAAAGTGATTCTAGGAATAAACATAATGACAAAGAAAGTAAAGGTATCAACCCACTTTGTATTTATAATATTTTAAATTTTATATTATATATTACAAACTTCTTTTGTATCTTAAAACTATTACCAGTGAATAGTCTAATGACTAGTATATAATATACTAAGTGAAGTAGATATCAGCCATTACTATCTTGGACTGATATTATATAAAATAAGATTTTTTTAATTTTTTTACTAAAATTATATTCGGTATCCTTACTTTCCAGGTAATACAAATACTTATAAGAAAACAGTTAATTCGGAAATTCCTGGAGGAAATATTAAGTCATTACTATTTGGAGAATCTGAATCTGCAATGGAAACAGATGAAAATGCAGATATTACAAAGTCTTCTAAGAAACCAATTGTTCATAGCGCTTCATCGCCATCATTATCGCAAAATTGTTCTGGTGTTCAGGCCTTCCCTTTAGAATTTTATTCTAAGATATGGACACATTTTAGATTTGACAAACAAGCTATTTTAAATTGTCTTCGGGATTTGTGAAAAATTTATGAACAATAAATTAAAGAAATCAATTTTTTGCAAGTTCAATTAGTAAAAATTTACAATTAGTTGTTTCATAATAATATTTGGTACAGTGATATGCAAAAGTATATTTAATCTGTACATCATTCAAAAGATAAATTCGATGTTTGATTATTTCATTAAATAGAATTTGACTAAAGAATTTCTTAAAATATTTTAAAATTACTTTAGGAAAAAGCAATCTCAGCATCATGTGAAAAATAATAGAAATTTGGATATTATTTATAATTAAGTTAAATTATCAGAAGTTGATTTAATTTATAAATGTTTTATCAGTTCTATTTTTTCTAAGAAAAATATATAATTAAATCAAAAATTTAATTTTTTTCAGCGGTGAATTTTACATGTTGCATTATAACGGCTTAATGCGTCTATTTTGTACAATAATTTTACATTTTTTGATATTTTTGCCATCAGCTATGTAATTTTTATATCATCAATAAAGAAAATATTCCAGCATCGTCATCCCATAACTTCTAACTATTATTTATTCTATCATTTCATAGACTTTACTTCTATAAAATTCGATAAAATATATTTTAAAATAATTTGGCAATTGGAGAAGTTATAATTAGTTTTAAAAAAATAGTAATAATTTATTTTCATAGAATTGTGCAATTACTATATGAGAATATGTACAGTTCTTTCAATCAAGTGCAAAGTTGTATGTATTATTTAAAGAGAACAAAAAAAAAAATGAAAATGAAAATAAGAGTACCGATGAAATAAAATACTTTTCTCATAATTAGACTACCAGCTCCACGTACACTCCTTATAATTTCATTATTTAGACTATAAACTATTTTACTTTCTTCGATGAGTTTATTTTTTGTATCTTCGTCTAGAGTGTCTGCAATCTTATTCATGGTTTCCCGCAATTCTTGTTTTAATTCGTATATACTGTTATTTCCAAAATCCGTTATATTCTGACCACCAGTTGGTTTTTCTTTGAAAGGAGACAACTTTTGTATCAATTGTCTTTTCTTCCTTAGAATAATTCCACCGCTAAGAAGCCCCATATATAAGTGATAGATATATGCCATTAGTAAAGTAGGATCTGTGTCCTCGACTTCTCTCAAACGCATCAAATATTTTATAACACTTTCCCTAATAGATAATAATATGTTGAGCATTCGATCAAGCAAAAATTTGTGCATATTTACATCAACATTGAAAAAATTTATCTACTTACCGAGGACTATAATTTTTCATCCATCCTTTACCTAAATAATATTCTAAATCCTGTTCAAAAGCTTCTGTCCTCTGAAGCTCGACCAAACCCAATAACCCAATTTTCGTATTTTTTAATCTAACCATGGCACCCTCTAAATATCGAAATACTTCATAAAAAACTAATAATCCATCAGCCCAAACAGCGTCGTCGAGAAAACCTGTTGAAAGTAGGAAGCACAATGAAATAATGTTCACTCCATTATATTCCAAATGTTGTTTTGGCAACCTCAATTCCTTACCAAATGCGAGTTTTGCATTAACTAAGTCATCACTAATTGCGTGAATTTCTCTAGTTGCTTTCCGCATTTTTTTACAAAAAGTATCTTCTTTGTCTGACATTTTTGTTGATTTTATTCGACGACGTTCAAAAGTACAGTGAATGCATTCCTATTTTCTCAAGCTGTCATTATTTCAGACTCGATATTTCTGACAATAATTTAATATAAATATGACATAGCCAATGTAAGAACACAATTCAACGTTGCGGACCGCTCCAACTAGCCTCGAGTATACACAGTAACTGGTGTGAGTATGCATATCATCTGTGCCTTCTCTGCCATGCGCATGAGTAAAATCACGTGACGGGTCACGAGTGCGAATATTGTTTCTCAAACACATTTAAAGGGATCGGACTATTTACATATTAGTATTTTAAATCTCCCATGTCGTGACATATGACAATTCGCTAAGAGAAAGCTTGTAAATATTACAATACTATTGAAATATTTCGCTATTAATAAGAGTTAAAGAAATTATTCTAGTGTCTCGTTCAGTATGGCGTAGGTACACTCGAAATTTAATGTATATATAAGTGCTTGCGCATATTTATGTGAAATACAAAAATGTTGCGTTTCGTTACTAAAGTTGAAAATTTTTCATACGGAAAAAATGGAGAAGCGACTAGCTGCGTTAACGTTAAAAAATCGATGATAATACATATTTTATTTTTGAAATTACTTCCTCTCATCTGGCGTATCTTTGATGTATTGGAATGCAGAAATTGTCGTATGACAAGGAATCGGCGCGAACCCGCAAGATGTCCAGCTTTCGCGCAACATAGCAGAGGATCATGAATTACGTGCTGGTAGCGTTCGAGTTAGGCATTACTGACGTAAGCAGTGACGTCAATTATCGTATATGCTGCTCATCTCACTGCGTCGACTCAGTGACACTTTTAAATATAGAACTTATACTTCGCTCTCTTGCGACGGTAGAACGTATTGAGCGTATGTATCCATTATATACTTAAAATAGCTTCTTGAAAATAAAATTTTACCCTAAAGCAATCTTCGTTGAATTTTTTTGTTTTTTAAAAAATAATTTATCGAATGATAACAATTGATTACGGGTGCGCGGAGTCTCAATGACCGATAACGAGATGTCGCTCGCGTCTTAAATGCAGAAACTTATCGCAACAGCCGAGGATTAATCGGGCGCGTGGGGGAGGCCGGATCATTGACCTTCGGTAAGGACGTGCTCATGTCCCCAGGCCGGGTCACATTCGAGTCTTGCGTTCGTAGGGGAACATGTACGGGCACGAAGAGGTTGGCACGTGACAGAGCTCGCATTAATCGATAACAAAGGAGGAGGGATATTGCTCACCTTTTCGCTATTTTTCTTCTTATCTTTTTATAGATAAAAATAAAATAAGATGAAATATTCTTGATTTGTTCCAGCTCTAATTATAAAAAATTATGATCACGTTATAAATATAAATTTATATTACACTTTAAAAAATTTCTAGTAGTAAAGTGAATTTTTGATCTTATTATTCGATATCTATAAATTGCGATGGCATCGATAGCTTTGATATTCTATTAAATAAAAATACTAAGTTATAGAGTAATGAATTTCCTCTCGGCTGCTCCAGTTTGAGAACCTCTCTTTCCTGCTGCCCTGCTTCCAAGTATTTGTTAAAGGCGGTACAACGCAATAGGTGACTCCACCCATAAATGGAACATACTACTTGCGTACAGCAGGTACTTCGTTAGATGCCGTTGAACCAAGAAACAATTTATCTCGCTGTACGACGGATAGGTTGCCGATTGAGCATCCAGGTCATTCCTACGTTACGTCTTACGTAGCTCTGGGAGTCGCCACCAATACCGTTTGCAATATGAAAATGAAATAATAAAATGATCAAATTAAAATAACAATTTTTAATGAAATAAATAAATGAGACACGATCAAATTAAAAAAAGATACTATAATTCAATGAATGTAATATAATATTAATATCATGAATCAACAAATTCTATATTTATATTAAATGTATAAAAAAAGAATTTTCTGTATTTTCATTTGAAACCAAGAATGAAATAATAAACATCCACATGAACCATCGGATCGATATTTTTCATATTTGAGAATATTGTCTAATCGCTGCTAGAAGAAAAGAAAAGTATCCTGTGCTAATGATAAACGCCTGTTGCGGCTTAACAGTAGTAGAATGCGAATTCCCTACGTTGGGTCGTTTTCTGATCTCCTGCTACGTCGCGACTCTAAAGTTGTGCGGGCCAGTTGCTTCGGCATCGACCACATCAATGAATAGCTCTAATAACATTGTGGTCGCCTGATATTTCACGAAATGTATTGTCACTTGATTGTCAATCGGCTTTTTACTGGGTAGGATTATAATCACCTTCGGGTTCTCGCGATCCACACGATTTCAACAACAGAATGATAGAGTACTAGTGACCGGTTATTGTTACTGTGAGTTCGCAGTGAGCCCAGTTTGAATAATTAATAATAAGGATATGAATCTATTTAATGATCGATGACAATATGAATTTTTCAAAACGATACCACTAAGTTTGTTAGAATGTTAGTCAAGTTTTAGTTCAATGCGATAATTATCGCGAAGAAAAATCTTGCAGCAAAAAGAAAAAAACTTAGGCTTCATGACTATCATAGGAACGAAATGTGTTTCGCATTTCTTAAAAATTAAGACGCTTCGTTTTAGGAAAGTTGTATTTAATTGCACAGTATGATGCATTTAAGTTCATTGCGTATGTAAAATTTTATTTTTTTTTTCCTTTTTGACCTCGACAGTGACCGCGAAATTATTTGGATCGATGTCACGCGCCTTCGGTGAGCTTCTGCTCTCCTGCTTCGATATATAAAATTTTTCAGGGAAAAGCTTGAAATTTCCGTGATTTTAACGAAATATTTTGTGAGCTAGTGTGAAATAGCGCGATTGGATAAATATATTTTTATTCTATACCTTACCGCTATGGTACGTCCATGTGTTCATGCGATGGTATACATATAGAATTATCAACTATATAGTTGCGCTATTACATCTCTCTTCCATCGTAGACAGTTGACGGGGAAATTTGGTGTCGCGATTCGAACCGTTAATTATAGCGAATGGATATTTAAATTATATAGACAATTAATTGTATCAAGATTAATTAGTTTTAATAATATAAGCGATTAGAGAAAATTAATTTTATCTCGATTAGATTCGATTATATAAATAAATTCCAAGTATAAAATATGTCTCTTATGAATTGGAGCATATTATCGAACGACCTTAACAATAAATGAGATAACTTTCATTTGTTATGTATTAATTTTAGAAACGAGTTCTCAGGATGGTCACACTTGACTGAAGTTACCTGATCGAGGTCACCAGGAGACCAGATTTATTGAGAAGTCTCTAGATTGCGAAAGAGGAATCGAATTCTAGTTTGGAAATGTCATATTTTACTGTTTCTATTATTTAAAAAAAAAGAATATTCAAGCAAATCCGTGTATACTAGCTTGAAAGAATTTCCATATAAATTTTCATAATTAGTGAATTTCAGTGCGAATTCTTAAATTTTTGACGCAGTGTAGACCTCGAGGACGAATATGCATATCCTTGAAACGTAACGTATCAATTTTAATTTCATACGAAGAAATTAAAACGGCCGAGATGCTAATGCCACCTCGGCCAATATAGTATACGAATTTATATGTAGAGTCGTATATATAAGTATCAAGTAAGACCGGTTACTAACTCGGCTTTCATATCAGCCGGGTAACCAAACTCACCGTGCGCGTCGCGTGACACCACGTTTGCGACGATAGACGCACGTTAACTTTATACATTACATATACTCTGTTATTTTCTGCGAATTATTGACATGCGCGATAGACGTTTGTGTACTGTAAAGGACAGGAAAAGATAATAGGCACCGAGAATATCGCGTACTCCGAATATCGCGCAATGCTTCTTACACGCATGCACACAAGACAGTCTATTACTTGCATACATTCGATAAATACTCTACATTTAGAGTATTCGTAACGCATACGTTATCTGCCTCGTATTGATATATCGTCGACGAAACGGCGAAAAGATTCGAGTCTAGAAACTGCGGCTGCGCTCTTCTATATGAAAAAAATCGAACAAGCTAGACCTCGTTCACCTTAATTTTTTTTTACCGAGATTTGCATTTACCATTAGAGTTGTCGCGACCATGAAGCGCAGGAGGTGACACGCGTTCTCGGATGCATTTGCATCTCGCAGCTGCGCTCGGATGTCATCGGTATTGCTCTCCTTGTCATTCCCGTCCCGTCGGTCCCACGTGATGCTCGGCGCGTCCTTGTCTGTTACTCTTTGTCGCCCATACACGCGATAATGAACGAAGAAAGGGTACGGGAATACCGTCAGGCCTTCGAATTGGCGAACCGCTAACCCAGAAAGCATCACGAGCGAAGAAGTCGTTCGCGAAATTCGCAAGTAACTGTGTTGGCGCACACCCACATGTGCCGGTAGAGTGGCGAAGACTCAGTGGGGAGAACTCGTTTCACTATCACACTCGCGGTCCATCTGTGTCTCTATCACTGTTCGTATGATACATTGTGTGTATGTGTCATACAGAATACTGGTTCTTCTTTACATTATGTGAAGTATTTAAATGGCTCTGTGTGGGTACTATTTAAAGTTTTTACCGTTCTGTAGCATACGATACACATATCGATTAGTAATTATGTAAAAATATGATAAAGTTTAACCACATACAAAATTGCAATATCTAGAAATTCAATTTTCGCATTAGATTTTACTTAATTTATAACAATATAGTTAACAACAATGTCGAAAATTTGTTATTATAATTTTTAAAATTTTAGTTCAATCGAGTAATTGAGTAATACAATCGTTCCGATAAGAGACATCAGCAATAGGCGGTTGTGTTCGGAGAATCACGCAGGGAATAACCTGTTGAGCAATTTCAGCTTACGATTTAACCGGTTAACAGTCACTCGAGTAGGTATACTCTACTCGCAATACGCGTCGGAGTTAATACTTTGACTTTTCTTTCCCCGTTTTTTTCGGATTAGAAGTTTAACAGTCGTTGTAACAAGTAATTAGCGAAAGAAAACCGGATTTCACGTTAATTCGTAATTTAATTGATTAACGAGCGCCGGAAGGTTTTAATATATTTTAGCGATAAAAAGCATATAACTGGTGCATCTATCAGGAACGACAGAATGACGAGGATGCAGACTTGATGAAATAGATCCTTTCGTCGGGGATTAGAAGAGTGCCAAAGTTTCCATCAAGAAAGGAACGCTACCAGGAGAACCTAAATGTGCGCTAGTGAACTCGAACGATCCAGTCGATTCGCCATTCGGCGCTTTACGATTCAAAAATTTCAACTCTTTTTAGCGCAGAGACTGCGTCAATTTTTTCAAATGACGTTATTGTCAATAAAATGAAATTTTCAGCTTTTCCACTCGTTTACAAAAGCATTTGGCGATATTTATTCTTGTCCGTTACTCGTTACGCAGGAATTGCAGAGTGGCATCTGCCATTAGTCGGACGTATGCACAGTAAATTGGTTGAAATTTAATACTCGCTGCGAAGCTTACCTACATCGATTTATTTGTTTCTACTTTACAATATGTACGTTTAAAAATGCCAGTTTTACGAGAGTGCTAAATTTGCATCGAAGGTGGAATTTTGTCTGAAAAATTGGCAAATTTTGCTTGTTCGATCACTCGTTTCTTCCCTACGGCGTTGTAATCGTCGAGTCTGAATATATCGTAAGTGGTTGCGGTATTCGGCTACTCAGATCGATGAGGTACCGTCGTCGCGGCGCCTCGTAAACGCCCCAAACTCGACCTCCTCCACGCTATTTCCCATCCGCCAATAGAAAACGACGAACAGCCTGACTTTCAATCTCTCGTCGGATTGTCCATACTCGCATTTTTTTCTCAAACTGTTTTCGGAAATGTCAAACGAATTTTTCATAAAATTCGCGCTTTCCGTTATTATCGACGTGGGCCGGGCCCATTTCATTACGATAAAATCTGCTGTAGAAAACTACCAACTGCCTTTATTTTTTTATCGCTAAATCGTTCACATTCTAATTTCTTTCTCGCAAACTGTTTTCGGAAATGTCAGACGAAACCCCGCGTCATAAAATTCGCGCTCTTTCGTTATAACGCAGCCTATAAATCTCCGTTGGCGTGGGTTAGGCAGAAAATTTTCATTAGGGCCACATTCAGCACGGTCGAGTAACAAATTTTCATTAGCCACACGCTAAGACGCGTAAACGAGTGCTGGGCTATCTCTGCTCACATCGGGAAACGTACATTGGTGTATCGACGATGCATCACCCTCTCTTGTAATCCTATTACGCCTACTTTTCAGTCAAACGAGATCAAATTCTAGGGAACGAGATTAAGATTCGCCCTATTAGATGCGTAAATTTTATCCTTAATGACTGTCCGATTAGCCAAAATAAAATTAATTATTCTTATTTACTATTTTTTTTGTTTTGTTTGTTTTTATTCATTCATCGTTATAAATGCAACGCACACACATATGACCGTTTGCCGAAACAGACTGTCATCCAATTAAACAAATTTTCAGTCAATTAAAAGCGTCTTATGAAAATCATACACTTCTAATTGGGCGTTGTAGGCAACTCAAAAGTCGAATGATCGAGAACCGCTCGGTTCTTTTCTCGTCTCGCTTCGCGTCGCCTCAGTGGATTCGATGCTTTACGAGCCGCGCCAAACATTCGAACCATGCGGATCCTAATTAGCACTTAATTACACGCGACGTGCGGAAAACCGCTGTTCCCTCTCCTTTTTTTTATATTTTGCTCCGATAAATGCGCGCGCTCTTGTAATATTTTTTTCCTCTCTTCACAAGTGCATTCGCACGG
>NCVS01001500.1:108903-126543 GCA_003055095.1 Goniozus legneri
TAGAACTGTACCAGTCTCGCGCTTTAAACCGAGCTTTAACAATTCACAGTTTTCGAGCCTTTTCCCCCGAATTCCAAAACTCTTTCAACGATTCTCGTCTCGAGCTTGGTTACGTCGCGCGTTGCGAGTGAATTTGTGTTTATTGCAGAAAGCAAAGAGTCTCTTCATAATTGATTTCGAGTTTCGCAACTACAAAGAAGCGCGAATCCGCCATCGATGGTTAAATATTTTAACGGTAAATGCGTCGGTCGAGGAAATAAATCCGTCAGGAAGAATGGGTACACAATCAAATATTTATTCGGCACAAGCAGCCGCTGATTTGTAGACGAGAAGGAGTATTTTTTCTCTGTTCAAAACAGGAAAGAGAAAGGGAATAAGGGAGAAAGTTATGCGAGAATATCGGCTCTAATGAATCAAACACGCGACGGGATAAAGCGGTGTCGGGTTGGCGGAAAATAAGTCGAAATCGCGCATCAACTCGATCTCGATTTGCCGCTGGGAATAGCACGACGAATATAAACCGATGCATTTCTCTGCTACGGTTCATATCGGTGCATACTGTGCATACGACGTAAATAATAGACACTCGAGATGGAAAAACAAACGGAACCTTACCTTTTCGTAACACGACAAAATAGGACTGGAAAAAACAATATGGCGTTGTTGTCGCGAACTATCGAGAAGCGAGGTCGCAGTCGAATTCTCCGACCGCAACCGATCTAATCCGGCGACACCCGAATTTTTACGCTTGGCAATAATCGTCGGGAAAGATCGGAATTGCAAATATGCAACGCTTCTCGAACGTTCGTTTTCGTTTCCAATGGGAGTTTCTTCTAGACATCCAGTTTATAAAATCTTCACGAGATTACATCGAGTGTGCCGTGGGATTGGACTTTTTTTCGCACTAAAAATTGATAACCCTTCTCTTTCTGGGCTGGGATAAAAAGTGGAGCGTGTGAATAATTTGCGGGATGAAAGCGCAATCGGCATGGTGGACTCCAGCTTCTATTGGTTTCATTGTAAGAGTTTCAGAACCCGAATCAAAAGATCTGATCGGTTTTTAGTTCGAAATTAATTGATATGTATTAATTTGTGGAAACCGCTTTTTTCAAATCGTACAAAATTTTTCGACTCAGGTTGCACCAAGATCTACACATTAGAGACAGTGAAATTCCTAACCTCCAACAGAAGTGAAATCAGCACGAGGACTTCATTTCCTATCTGTTTCATTGTTGGTATTTCAAAACTCGAATCAAAAGATCTGATTGCTTTTTATTTGAATTATTAATTTGGGAAAATTGCTTTTTTTAAATCGTACAAAATTTTTCAACTCAGGTGATACAATGAAGATCTACGCATTAGAGATAGTTCCTAACTTCGAGTGGATTATCTTCGAAATCCGATACTTCGAATTCGAAGGTCGAGATAGGCGAAGACCGCGTCGTAATCGGCTTACACCGTGCATGATAATGAGACGGGCGCAACAACGCTATAACCCCATCCCCGGCGATAATTGAACCGCAAATTACCGCACGCTCGCGAAGATTGGGGCTCCGTGAAGCTTGCTGATAATTAACCGGTAAGCAGCTCTACGTTCGTTTTTTTCTATCCCGCTCGGTACCCGTTAAATCGATTCCTCGCGTACAATCAGAAAACTTTACAAATTTGATATTTTCCACGATTTTTCTTAAGAAAAAGAACTCGAGCATTTAGATATAGCGAAATATGTATATATGTAAGACTTGAAGGGCCACTTGTGAAAAATAGGTTATGTTCAAACTACGGTATCTTCATGAAGAACGGCCGTATCGGGACGAATAGAAAAGTATTTCAAATGTTGATTCTTCTATACTTTTGACTGTCATCCACAGAACTTCACCGCGTCTTTTAGTTGAAAAGTTATAGGTTTTTAAAACGGACTCCGTATGTTGAGTGCATCTCTTGTTCTTTCGAGATCGCCATAGTTTCACGAATTTATGATAATTATTGAAAATATATTCCGCAACTTATTAAAAAATCTACTCTACTATTCCAAATAACAAAATCCGACGAGCGAACTTCTCTCCACACGCCCCCTCCACGAGTCGATAAAATAATTCTCAGACAAAACAAAATTTTGCTCATTTTTTAATATTTTATACCCTAAAGAATTCTCATTACGAAACATTATCTCGATAATAGGTACAGGAATGCACATTTAGTCGGAAAAATTTTTTCCCCAGTCTCCGAGTCGATATAATAATTCTCAAAAGCTATCTTTTCAAACTGAATTCCTCGGTTTATCTCACGCGTCCAATAAATACCTTAATACCTTGTCTCTCGATATTTTTCAATTCTCAGCCGGTCATACGGGGATAATAAAAGAAAAAGGTAGGAGGAACGGGTTGAAAATTTATCGCGAGTAGGCGAGGCGCGTCTCAGACGGAGCTTAAGAGCTGCGCCAGGAGGCCGATGCGTTCGATCGCGTAACGCGTCCACGAGCTTTTATGAATCGTGCGAGCGTGGGGCGCCAGACCTTCTGTCGCCAAGGCACGCACACCCGAGCGCACGCGCCCGATTTTACTCGCCGATATATAGCACATGGGCGTCTACGCAGGTGCGTTAATGAAGTTCGCGCGAATGAGCGTGCGCGCGAGCCCGCGAAGTAGGGGGGCTTGCTTCGCTATATACTTCGGTTTCTGATGTTCTCGACACGGTTAGTAAAGGGGCGCCGGTCAATACCAGCGCCGCGCAGTACGCTCATACGCGGATCTATCGGAACTCGGGCCACGCGCGATCACTTCGCAAAATACTTCCAAATATTTTCTCATCTTCAAAAATATCAAATAACAATTTTTTCGGCGAATAAATTCGTTTCGTAAACGAGTCCTTTATTTTGAGAGTGACCTAAATCCGGTAGTAGGTCATTTTTCCAGCACGTACCTTTCAACGTTAGTCCTAAAAAAACATTTTGCAATTAACTATAAAAAATAGTCTTTTTTTTTATACAAAATGGGGGTTTTATCTAAAAATTATATACATGAAATTATTCCTGAACATTTATCATATGTATATTTATTATATCGAGTAGTAAAACTCGAGCATAGATAGGACCGAGAAATTTAAGGACTGGTCTTTAAAGAGAGATGTTCAGGTACAATTCACCGTAGGTCACTGGGGTTCCGATCCAAAGTTCGAGTTGAACCCAGTTTAATATTTCCTACTGTTCGAGGTAACGTTTTAGAAATGAGCTGACATGTCATAGCAACACGCAACATCCGACAAATTTCGTAAATGGCGTAAAATTTTCAAACTCAACTTCACTTGATACGGCCCTTTATCTGGAACCTCGGGCGAAGTTGAAGTTATATTCGCATGCTCCGTAGAAGCTCCTTACAGCCTAAAAACATAGTCTCAATGTCAATAAAAAAGTTTTTTTAGCAAAGGTAGTCCATGTCTCGTTACGTTGTCAAAATAAAATAAGTTGGAAATTTCAAAATTTATAAAAAAAATTGAAATTCAAACGAGATCCTGAGAAAAATTCACGAGAAATATAACTGTCGCATTCGAGTATGCGCAAAGTGACAGATTTTTTCCACCACGTTAGGATCAGATTGAAAATTTACGCTTCGAAATATCCTAAAGTGTATCGCATTTATAGATGCACTATAAATAATCGGAGTAAAAGCGTTTTCATTCGTCTCCATGGGGAATCGGAGAAAAGATTCTTCGAGAGAATTCTTCCAGATAACTTCAATAGAGATCGACCAAAACGATTTAGACATTCGATAATTCAAAATTAACCTTCGCTAATATTTTAGCTTTCATCGCTGCTACGTGTCGGCTCTTTTGAGTTGTACAGGAAGTCTTACGTACATCGTAACAGAGATTTACATGGTGGTCACGTACATTTTCGCGCTAACCGTTCGAAAATTCCTCGGGGTATACATCTTTTTCCGGATCGTCTACTGCGAAAATTGAACCGAAAAGGCATCGTGATACGGCGTATTAACAAACGGAACGTGTAATTGATATAAAATGGGGCAGTGAAACAAGCGAGTAGAAATAATACCAACGCGTGATGTGACATTTTGTTCCGACTGCATTGCGACATGACACGAACTATCCCTCGCAGCTCTAACGAGGAAGAAATCGTGAAAGTTCGGGATTTCGATATTCAAAGAGGAACTGGCACGCGTAACGTTATCGAAACTATACTCGAAGGAGTTAATAGGTCGATTTACTCTTCGGTTAAAAAAGCGAAGACAACTATGTCGCGATTTATTATTCGATACAGCTGACAAATTTTCCTCGGTGTATTCTTTGGAGACTCGGCTACCCACGACGAACACGGATTCGCGATAAAAAGGAGGAATCGAAACTTTCCGGATAACGCTATCGAACTTGGTGCACTCTATTCGATCATAGAGGTACAGGTTTATGCTCGCGCGTTTCAGTCAGAGAAAATCTCTAGAATACGGAAGTATCATCCAGTCGAGTCGCACAGGTACAAAGTACACCGGAAATTGTATCCGCAACTTGGTAATTGCGTGTTCCAGAGCAATTCGGAGGAGCAAAGTCACAAGAGCTCACTGTAATAATTTACTCTCGCGGCAAATTGACCAGTGGTCGCACGATAAGAAATTGCTAATGCATATTTTCCTGGCTGATTTATCTTTCTGATAGTTTGCAAATTTCGCTACCTGGTTCAGTGACAATTAATTTTTCGACGAATTTCGGCGTTTTCGGTGGATATCAATCACCGAGAGACTTGTGTCAGAATTTACAGAACTAAATTTGTTCGAAAGAAAAAAAAAAATTTTGTCAGTCAAAAATTTTTTTTCAAGCTGGAAAATAAAATTCTAGTTAATGGAAAATTTCCATTCGTCAGGTTCGAAATCTATAGAATTGGCATACCGATCGGTCACTACGTAGCTTAGCTAGCGGGGCAATTAGTACCTGTCTGGTTGGCTCGCGGCGTGCATATCGTTTGCCGCAGCCAGACTGGTCTAGTAATTTTTGTCACATCCGACATACACTGCGGATGTTTGTACAAAAGTTCACCGCTGTCGAGTGGTCTGGCGAACCGTCTCTGCTCGAGAGATCTTCCACCGTGCACGTACCAGAGACTTTCACATACGTTCTTATACATATGTGTATTTTGGAAGGGGTTATAGAATTGATTATATAATATGTTCCGCAAACCAATTTTTTTTCTATAAAATAATAGAGAAACGGTATAGTTTTGTAAATTAAGAATAATATTACTTGAACAGCTCTATTCCACTATATCAATATAGTAACTCATAATATAATTACATTTACTATTATGCTACTACTACATCCTACTGCTACTAATAATATTTATTATTTATTATTTTCCATTAATCCAGGGCTTCTAAACCATTAACAACGAAAAAACTATCAATTTCGAATAGCGGGACGTGTGAAAAATCACATTTACAGGACTCATATCTCGAGATGTCTTAATTACACGCCCCATAGATTCAATCCTTCGATCCACAGGCCGATGAATAATATTCCTCGAGCGTACTCAGGGGGGAAAAGGGCACGTGCCAGATCGTGCGAGAGGTCCTCCTCTCCCCTCCCTTCTCTCCCCTCGCCCTCGAAAAATACGCACACCGTCGCCGTCAGACAGCGTCTAGTCCACGTCGCTGACGTTTTTCTATATCCACTAGCGGTCGTATTCCGGTGGCGCGAGCGAGGGTGTACGCGCCGCGACGTCGACGCCGGGACGGGCCAATGGCGTCGCGCGTATGGCGGCTGAGACTGCGTCGTCGAGGCAGGAGAGGGAGAACCTCGAGCGAGAGAGGCACAGTGACGGAGGGGGCGAGCGAGAAAGAGAGGAAGATAGAGAGGGAGAGAGAGGGAGAGAGGGAAGGTCTGCGTGTGGAGCGACGCAGGGGGCCGCAGCGGCTGTCAGAGAGCCGGCAGCCCTCGACGCGAGAGCTGCTGCCGAGCTGGTTTAACTTAACCAAAAAATAAAAAGAGCCACGATTCTTTTCCGAAATCGAGGAAAAATTGGTAGAGGAAGGGCGGGGTTTTGAGGTGACTTTGTGAGTTTCTCGAGCTTCACTCGAATACCGTGTACTCCACTCGTAGGAGCGAGAGAAGGGAGGGAGGAGAGACGAGGGGAGCCTCCGCTGACCCACAGACCGAGTGTCGGGGGCTGTGAACGTGCGCGCGAGTCGATTCGTGCGGTACACCTTTTAAATATCCTCGCAAGGACGATAGAACGTTAACGTGAGACACTCAGCCGCGTAACGTACACCTCGACGAGGATCGCTAGGATACGAGCCGGTCTAACCTGGACCGCGGTAGATCTCGAAACGAGGTGAGTAACGAGCAATCCAAGAAACGTAGGAAAGAGCCCACTGGTAGCGAAACGGTGACGTAAGGATTTTTTATCGGCCGAGTGTAGCGGGTAGGGGTTGTTACTAGGCGGTGTACCGCCGCAGTAGTGACGCTCGTTCACGTGGTGGGGTGCCCCGAAGGTTTCCTACCCCCGAGAAAATTCCACGATCTCTCGTATCTCGTCGCGAGACGTACCTAGCCAATCGATGGTTCCAGAGGGCTCGATTTCCGGAAAGAAATCCCGACGAATCGTGAATAGGGAGGGGGAGGGGAGGGTTAGCAGGAATTTTTATCCCTCAATTCTCGAAATGGATCATCGGGGCATTTTCTCGTTAGCTGCCACGAATTTTGGATCAATGATCTAACCTGTGCGAGACACCCGGCACGGATCCTGCGCAATGGCCGCGAGTCGTGTACCACGACGGCTCCCGTGAACGATGGGGGTGGGTGGGGGTGGCGAGAGGAGTGGAAATCGTATATCGAATTCTGCGCTGAGAAAAGTGAACGGGGGTAGTTTATCCGAGATCGATAGCAGCCATCTCGATGTCTCGATTCCAACTAGCTGTCTCTTTATCTCTCTTTCCCTTCCTCTCTGTCTCTCTTGCTTTGCTGATAGTTTTTTGCCTATTGTCAGGGGACCGTAATTAAATTCCGGTAGATGTCTGTCAAGATCGTTCGCGCGCCACTGATCTCGATTGAGTTTCGCATTCCAGGCTACGTCCTTCCTCGAGAGGTCGACTCGCGATATCACTTCCTACACGCTTTTTTTTCGCCGATGTACGAAAGTTCGAGCTCGCGTAAGGTTTCGTGGAAATCTCATCGACGTTCGGCTTAGCCGAAGACGTTCGCGTTTTGCATAACAACAGACGAGAATTTCTGATTTTTCGCGTGTCGAGCCAAAAGTTCGTACGGTTCCCAAAAAAATCGACGTTTATGAGTACAATTAAAAAATTCGAGTATAAACCTCGAATAATACGGCTGAGAAATCATTTAGTCATTAAGTTCTCGCATGATACCATTTGAGGGTAAAACTCGGACAATTTTTTTGACTTCTAAGGTCTAATTTCTGGCTGATCGACCCAGTGAGTACTCTTTCGAGAGAGAAATATTAATTTTTATCCCTCGGCGTTTATCCGTTGCCGTAAATTTCGTAGAGGGTGGGTTCCGAGACGCGAGCGCATCCATAAATTATATAACCGAGGCCGCGAGACTCGGTGCCCGAGGCGAATTTACGGTGCCGTCTTGGTATCAGGTGAAGTTCTCTCAGCTCTCGTCGTATTTCTGAATTTTTCCCTCAAGCTTGTATCCTCGTCGAGGAGCACTCGGTAGGCTTATCTCCAACTGTCTGGCTCCGATCAAGCGATCCAGATGCAATCCGGAAGATATCGAAAATTCTCAAGGAAATACACAACCAATCGGGGTAATCCACGAAATTTCATTTTTCGCCTGCTTTGCATCGTATAATTAATTCAGAAAAGAACAAACGAGTCGGAGGGAGAAAGAGAGAGAGAAAATACACAGAAGAGTTGAGCTATTATGCAAATATTTATATTTCCAAGTTGGGAGTCGAGAGAAACCGCAGTAGCGAAGGGGTTGCATAAGCGAATTTTCGGATGGTCGATAAAGTCTAATGTCGAAAGGGCATTTCGAGCCTCGACTGCGCTGCAAGACGTTATATATCGCATTCTCGCGGCATTGTCGAGCGCGTTACGAGGATGGTCCCTCGGAGAGAGAGACTCGCAACGCCCGACCGTTCGTAGGATCCTCGTTACTTACCGAGGCCCGTTCGTAGTAAATCGCGATGAATAAACCAAAACGGCGTGCGTTCTTCTTCTCGCTACTGCCGAGTCCTAAAATTAACATAAAGGACGAGTTGCGCGTTCGCTAGGCGCAATAAAAATTCCGTTTCCTTTATTTAAGGACGTTCGAGAGGTACGGTGGTTGAGAAACTTCGCGATTTTGCGACACCAAAAAGTTATTACCATTTTTTCAAATTGTACTTAACACCTTCAACGTTCTCGAGGGTTGAATATGGGAAACAGGGCACTGCTTTAGATAACGGCTGGATTGAAAAACCGATGAAAGTATCGATACGAAGCGCGACAGCTCTATCGCGTTATCTGCGATCGGAGGGATCGATTGTATCGTTTAATCCGACAGGTTCGATCGATACTCGAGAAATCGGACATCTGTTCTGTCTCCTGCTCGCTACATAACTAGCTTTGCGGAACCATTGAAGTTCGCACAATGACAACGTCGAGTAATTTCGCTTAACGAACGAAATACGTCAATTAAGCGGAAAAATCGGTTATCGGGGTTCCGATTCGCGTATGGACAGCCGCTGGAGCGAGAATGTATAATAACGGGCGGAATATTCAGCGAGATTATCGATGTTGAAATAGGAACATATGCGTATTATAATCGATCCCGTCTCTTGAAGACAAAAAGTTTATTCAACCTACCTAGTTCCAGATTATGAATTTTCATGTAAACAATTAAACTATCAAATTTCCGTAAAGTTCGATCAATTTTACACTTTTCACACATCGAAGATGAAAAACGGTTGAATGTACTCGATAATTATTTTTATATTTCTAAACCAACAGTAAATAGCAAATTTTCATCTTCGTCGTAAACTTTGAGATTCAATCAATATAACCCTTATTTTTATTTTCGCGTTACCCATTGTTATATAGATATCGACTCCAGCGGGATTAGAATCAATGACGAAGCAGGAATCGTAGAGGATTAATAGCTTCCGTCCGCGGGGTTGCTATTAAGAGCGATAAATTCTCGTTGTATCTCGTAGCCGGCGAATAATCGCGAGTGGCCGAGAATAAAGCCATCGGGAAAGTTTTCGGGAGGTGCCAACGGCGTTACTCCGCGAGTCTAAATGGAGTCGCGCGAAAACCGGCCGATCAATGAACAAGATATAGCCGCGCTGCCTATTCTTATCTCTCGGGTTCTTGACTCTTGATCATCGATAAACAGCCGTGTGTATTTCGATTGCGTGGGCGAGAGGAATACTCGACAGTTGAAAGCTCGAAAGTCACTTTTACCAATTACAGTTTTTCAAAAAATCGTATTTCGCGATCTTTCATTGCTAACTTCTATCGAGTTTCAGTTGCCATTTAAAAATAGAACATTGCATAAAACACCGTACAATATGGCCAATTCGTTCGAATCGAGACCTATTTTTTAACTCGGGAATTTTCATTTGGCTGCAGTGGATGAAGAAAGAGAACCGAAGGAGTTTTATCGGATCGCGGAAGCTCATTGTTCGAATCCGCGGCAGTAAATCAGAGCGGCTCTCGTACGTGGGCCGAGTTTTATAGATCGAGAGCAGAAGAGGCTCGCAGGTGGCGCGAGGCGGACGATGGCTTACGCGCGAACGAGCTTCGAGCCGAGAGGGGAATTCGTTATCCGTGACGCGTGCATCGAGCCAGCTAGCTGACTCAGACGACGCGTGTGTCATCGTTGTGACGTTAGAGCGCCGATCGAAAACTACCCTGCCTGAAATAAAACAGGACTCGTAATTTATGCGCGATATTACTCTCGAAATAGGTCAGTCGTGGTTAACGAATTTATTCCGCAAAAATAACGAAACTCGCTGAGAAAGTTCCAAGTTGAGAACTCGGGGAAAGGTTTTTCTAATTCGTAAAGACTCGTTCAATTAACGAGATGAGATTAGTTTTACGCAGTCGAAGAGAGCGAGTATACCGAGAAGAAAATTCAGCGAGTTATATTTGACTCTGTAAAAAATATTCGATTAATTGGACGAAAATTCAAACAAGCGAAGTTACAGGAGGGACATATTTTTTCTGATTTTACTTTATAAAAATATTGATAAAAAAAAAGAATATAAAAAAAGGTGTCGAAAATAAAAAGTAAAAAATATTTGTTTGGCGATATTCAGGTGCTAATTGATTCAACGAATTTTTACTCTTTTCGAACGCGACTGTATCGACAGAGTTAAAAGCTCTGCGAAGACTGAGCGCGTCGCGTAAAACCGAAATTCCATAGTCGAATGTGCAAATGTCACGCCTCGAATTGAATAACGTTGACCCGTTGACAAGCGCTCTGATAAAGTTTCCGAACTACTTGATAGACGGTGCGGATAGCGGCATACGGAATGAACGGAAAAATCGATTTCCGTCGAGGCTCTTGTAATTCACGCCGAGAGTCAAAGAGAAGTGACGATTTATCGCTCGTTATGTTACGACAAAGCCGAATGCTCGGGGCCAACGGTTACCGAAAACTCGTCGACTCGGAAGTGGCGACGAGTCTGCTAATTAAATCGCAATTAGCCGAACAATCGTATTATTTGTATTGCCACAGCTTTGCCCTCCACAGTTCCGTATATTTGTCCGTTTAATAACCGAAGTAACACATTTGCTCGCCCCAATTTCGTCGTTGGAAGCTAAATTTGCGATGTCGTTGAATCAGTCTGTTCAAAAATCACACAAGTCAAGTTTTTCAATTACCCACAATATTCTTCAAATATTAGATAATAATAATATTGTAATATCGAAAATTACCACGAATTTTACGGTCTGGAAAATCCTAAAAATGGTACCTCTGCAATTTTATTGATTTTTGCATTTTTGACGTTAAAATCTCTCGAGTGGTTTTCAAATATAAATCAATGAATACTACGCAAATTACATTACATCCTGCTTCCACTGATTAAATTTCCGAAAGTAGAATATGAAATTGAAAATGTGAATGAAAATGGTATTTTCAGATATGAGCACCATGGATCCCGTCGGAGACGGGGGAGGTGGGCCAGGCACGACGCAGGCCGCGTCGACGACGACGACGACGTCGACACCGGCAACGAGCGTTGAGCAGACCGCGAGTCCCAGCACGCCAATTACGACGACTAGCGGGGCACCGACTCCTGGTGCCCAGCAGCATCAGCAGTACCCACCCCCCTCACCACTCAGCGGCTGTTATCTTTTTGTGGTGCTTCCCGAGCCACACACCGCACAACACAAGGACCTCATTTTGAACCGACTCGCGAAGGGTGAGTACCGAGACATGCGAGCCCTCGTCCCGCCGCAAAAGAGACGCGAGAATATTCCGTTCAAAAGCTCGCACGCCCTTATGAATCATTAAAATTAGTTTCGAGATTCTCCTCGGGTTCGCTCGAGCGAGATATTCAAATTGTTATCGTGTCTACCGTGTAGAAAAACATAATGAATTTCTGATTACACTCTTAGGGTTCGCAATTTTACTCTTTCTAATTTGACTTTTAAAAAAGAAGGATTTGATAACTACGTTGCAGTTTACTATTCGACAGTTAAATTTCTCCCGGCGTAACGTATAAAATTTCAGAATGTATAACGATTCTTTTCGATCACTCCGATTGGCAATATCCAGAAACCATTAAGCACGAAGCTCCTCGCGTGTGTGTAGGAAAACCAAACAATTCCTACGGGGACTCGATGGCGCTGTTCCTTTCCCTGAACGATTCTGGCGAGTCTGTTGCTAGGCGGTGACCCTGCTCCTCTCCCCACTCCGTTTTCTCCTTTTTCCCCCCGTCGAACGGAAAATAAAAGATAGTTCCGTTTCCTATCGTCGATCTTCCGCCCACGAAGGTTTCTTGTAATCCCTCCTCGTAATTTGCCCTCACCTATGCCGCAAAAATTGCCAACTTCTTATCGCTTCAATTATATCGAGTCTTTTTTCGAGTGTTAATTAACTGGGACGAATTTTCATCTTCGGAACATAAAACCATAACGAATACAAAAAGCAAAGAGCAATAACTTTTTGCGAATCCAATTATATCGAGTGTTTCTTTGAGTAATCATAGTATCTTGAATTTTTTTCAACTCGAACCCGGACTACACCGTAACGAGCGTAAAAAATGATCGATAGTAACTCCTTACTAATCCAATTAGAACGAATTTTTCTTTGAGCGTGAACTATGACTCTAACGAATTTTCACGGACTCTTGAAAATTTTTTCTAAACAGTCGCCAGAACACAAGATTGGCGAAACTCGTCGCATTAAACAACGTTTATTTCTTTTCGTGTACTCTGAGAAAACACACACACACACTCGACGCTATTTGCCAAGCGTGTGTGCAGTGAGTACTTTTTCAATCTAGTATTTCCTTCTGGCGACTCGAGCTGGTCCTTAACGACGCCTGACTTGCCAGCTATTCTTGACTATCTCTTGCTCTCTTTAACCGTTTCTCTTTCTCTTTCCTTCTTCGTATGACTTTTTCATCAGAAACTATAATTACACTGAGAAAAATCGGACGAATTATTACTAATGGCGGGCAAAGTGCACAGAGAGGGGAGTACATTCGGCCGAAATTTACACTTCGACAGATAAGCACGCGCGCGTTCCGGCATTAATTAGAGCGAGAAAGGATATAGAAATCGCGTACACGCCGTTCGTTCCGCAATGCGCCACCGACTATAACAGCCCGTACTTTGCGATTACGCGAAACTCGTTCGATCGATTATTTTTCACCGGCTCGCGAAATTTTGTCCGACTAGCTCTCCCCAACCTATCGCAACGAAACGCGATGATTACGCAATTTCCAGGACGATTAATCGAATATCGCGACCGGGTTTTCGTTGAAACGAGGGATGAAACGTTAACTCCTCGAGTTACAGTCGAAGACGTTCCAAGTTGCGGAGAAGTTTGACGTTCCACGAATAAGAAAATAATTGCTCGGGGAGTTTCGCCAATTCGAGTGTTTTTTTATTCGCGCATCGGTCAGCCCGATATAATAGTAATTTTCCGAACTTTTGAAGATCCACTCGAGCAAAAAAGTGAGAGGTGAAATGACGTATCGGTGTATAAAGAGTTCTTCAAACCGAACTTTCCGATATTCCCGAGCTGTTTCCGGAGAATGATTTGGACAGTTTTATTATCGAATTGAGAACAATTCACCAGTAGAATATTAACTATTCCGTTTCAACGCATTGGTCTCGAAGAGTGTCTATCTGTGTCACATATTAATCAAAAATTAATAAATTCAAATGAAACCTCCTCTGAGTATGTACGAAATTCCGCGCTCGACTCTTATTTCGAGCCTGGCTTAATTTCTTTTTGCCGGCTTAACAGGTTTTGCTCCTTTTGAGAACGCGAGCGCATACGGCAGAAAATAGTATACGGCAAAAAGCGATTCGTCGCGTGCTTCTGCGCGCGTACATCGTATCGTGACTTCTTCGGCGGGACTTTTTACTCGCTCACTTGCGAGCTTAAATTTAGCGAAGGAAGGAGAGCGACCGCGACATTTGCTGCTCCATTTGCCGCATACTGCGGGAGCCAGGCAGCCCTTCTACACTCTCTCTTTCTCTCTCTCTCTCTCTCTCTCTCTCTCTCACCCTGCTCGTCACTCTCCCTCACTCGTACTCGTGTCACCCTTCGACGTTGCACTCCGCGCGACGCATGTGGGTCGTGTACACCTTTTGTCCCCGTTCAAACGCCCGTGAAAGCGCTAATCGACTTTTCTCGCTCGCGCTCGCACCGGCTATTTATTATCTCTAACGCGACACTTGTAAAATCACTCGGTGCGAGCTCTAATCGAAAAATTCGATCGGTATTTCGCCCAATTTAAATAATTTTGGCCGTATCATTCGCTGTTTCGTGTTTGACAATCGATTCTACAAGATTCGAAATCAAAATTTGACAAATGTCTTGTGTTTCTATATTTTCCAATAAATTTTGATAGGTTCCTGAAGTTGGTTTCGCGAAGTCTGGGATGATCGTTGCGCGCCAATACGACCGCGTTAACTGACGACTCGCGACCCCAAAAAGCCACCTATATTTCGTTCTTGCGAACGTGTGGGCGTAACAGCGGCTTTCGTTTCACGCGAAATGTCGACTGTCGCGCGATTCCGCCATCGATTTTTCTTTCCCGAATTTTTGACGCTTTATAGCACTCGCGATTGTTCGTAAAAAATATTATTGATCGTTTGTCCGTTTGTCACACGGTTTTTCGCGAACATTTTTTTTGTATTGGGTTCGTTTGATTTTCGAGTGTTGTACAGCGTATATGTAGAAAAGTTGATTTAAATTTTTTCCGCGCGTCTACGGGGGATACTTGTTTTCAACGGTTTTTCATTATTTTATTATTGTACCGAATTTATCACAATTTTTGCAAGCGTTGTTCCTTTTTCGGAAATCCAATCTTGAGTCGAAGTACGTGTTCTTTATCGCTAATCGAATTATGAAGTGCTACCGTTTTTTCGCGTATTCCGTTCGTGAAATCGTATATCTGTGTCGGTCAGAGCACTTGAACACTTTGTGTTTTTTTTACTGCTACCTGCCAAGCGGACACGGAGAATTTCTTCTTCCTTTTTCTTTAGTCTTTCTTTTTTCGTACGCCGACCCTGGCTCGCACACGTCCGGGAACGTGTCTCGACTTTCAACTCGCCAAAGTGCGCGTTACGCGTGTATTTTCTTACACCACCGTTCAAAAATAAATATACATATCCATTTGAGTAACTCCTTCCCCCTCTCTACAACATAAAAATCGGATGAAAATTTGATTATAAATTTTCATTCGTTCGCGAAAAAATTCCATTACAATGAATTTTTCACAATTTTTTATCAGAATTTTTGCAAGTATTGCTGTCTATCCAATCCCGACTCGAAGTACCGTCATACGTATTTTTTCATTGCTAAACGAAAAATTTTATTAGCAAATTCTCACTCGTTCTACAAAAAATTTAATTATTCCGTTAGAATGAATCACTACGGCGAAACTTTATCCTGACATTTGCATTTCTGTATTCGCGTGAATAACTTTTATCCCATCGCGCTTTCAACCCTTCTCGCACACGGGAGTGTCCGAGTGTGACAGTCGGAGGGTTACGAGCCTTAAATGTCGGTTTGTATTTATAGAGTTTCGGGCGTACGGTTCGCGGAAGCTCGCTCTGCCATTTCGCTACCCTCGCACTTTTTTACGTGTACCGTATACACAGCGAACTCGAGCCACCCAGTTACGAGAAATTCGTGACAAATCAATTATCCATCGACGACCAACTTTTCCACCCCTACGGCTCGTCAATTTCGTCGCGAATCGAAATTTATTTGACACGTTCGCCGAAACGAGCGGGCCGGAGGTGAAAATTTCAGAAGTCAGCTGTAAGTTTAAATATTTCGGAGGGAGATTTGGCAGCGAACGCTTAAGTGATTTTGACAATAAGGTCGGAATTCGCGGAGAGTTTGACACAAATAAGGTTCGGCGTATTCGAGAAAGAGATCATTTAAACATCTATGGGCCTGTGTAACTTTCGGGTCGCCTGCGTGTATCGCAATTGTCGATTTTTTGTTGCGTAAATTTTTAAGCATCCGAGAAAAAATTTGGCCTGTGGAGAGCTAACGGCTTAACTTACGGTACGAATTACCGACGAGGTCGTCCATTAACCGACACGCAATGAGGGAAGTCGGAAAAAGTTCGAGAGGAGAAGTAATTCAGCTTTTTTCACCTGACCGATCGATACGTGAGTCCTCTCGTGGCATCGGAAAGGGGGGACGTCGTAAAAACGGGAAGGAGAAAAAAGGGGCCTCGTTCCTCGTCGAGCCCTTAAACATTTAGGCCTCTTTTTCTCGCCACCCCTTTTTCTCATCTCACCGATCGCCCGGGGGGTCGCTGCTGTCAATGTCGCGGACCCAAGAGAGAAAAAATTCAATGCGAAGGGGAGTAGAAGAGGCGGTGACTACCACGGTCAACGAGAAGCGACGCGAAAGGTTGTTAAAGTCTGAACGTACAGAAGAGGAACGATAATTCATCCGAAATGAGCTTTCGTGCTAATTAAAAATTCATCGCTCGCTCAAAATCGAATAAATTGAAATTGAAATGATTTTTTCTGGAACGAATATAACAAATGAAGCGATGCATACATTCAATGAATTTTTGAATACTTTATTTTTATCGGGAGTAAGCTCATTACCATTGATTTGATTTTGAGGAAGTGCATTGTTCGTATGATCCGATCAATTTTTTTTTAATAGCACTTATTGAGGTTTTACCTTAAATTGGGTACAGTAAATTGTACGAGAAAAACGAAACAGCGTGATTGCGACCGGGGTACACGTGGCGATTCTCGAAGCACGTGCGTTTCTCCGATTTTTGAAAATTTTCCATCGTAAGATGTAATTAATTCGATGGTTTACCTTCGAAACCGATCGCGAACATCCAACATGGCCGACTCGATAACTGGCTGATCGAATGCAAACAAGAGTTCTCTCTTTTTCCACTCGGCGCGGCTCATTATATCGAACATTCACCGCGTCTCCGCGAAACAATGAGGCGCGTCACAGAGCACTTTCAGTACCGGGCTTTAATAACCTACCCTTTCCCTCCCACTTTTCCTCCTATTTTCTTCCTACGTGATTATTTCCGGTACGCCGATGCTCTTCCAATATGATTACGTGCAGCACCGGCCAATTTGTTTTTCTCCTTCGAATTTTCGTACTCTCGGGGAATAAATCATTCGAGAAGCAACGATTCCGAACTCATCTCGTGAAAATAACTTGTGGTTTCATTCTTTGATTAAATCAATACATATTACATCAATACATTAAATCAATTAAATGTAAGTTGCAATATAGATTTTACAGTACGAATGAAACTAAAGTAGGTTATTTATCGGTCGAGTCCTCTCTTTAATTATTAAAAATAGTAAACGAAGCATTAATTCTCGAGAGTGGAGGAAGGATCGCAATTTGCATCGTCTTTTGTCCAGTACATTCCCGCGAGGGTTCATGTGGTTCGTGCAATTTTCGGTACGAATCGATACTTCACTCGGAAACGAGAAGAAAGGAAAAAAGAGACGAAGAAGAAAAATGCAGCTCGTGCATACGGTTATCCGTCGGGGAAATCTATTTTCGCGTATCCCTGTCACGCTTCTACGGCCGTCGACGTTTCGAGCTCCGGCGCGTGATTATCCGTGATATACGCAACTCGTTCTCGTGTTTGCGTTTCATAACGCACACGGCGAGGTGTAGTTTCCATCAACCCGGACATTGATTGCGCGTTCGCTGTATTGTGAAGCGATTTCGATTCGGAAGAACGAAACCGCTCCACTTAGTTTCGAGGGTATCGATACTTGTTTACGCTAGAGGAAGAATATAGAAAAAAATCAGAACGTTACAGAAAATAATTATAATTCGAACGAGATATCAGATTTTTGCGTAAAAATGTAAGAATTCTCGAAACGGTAGTATCGATCGGTGCGGTTCGCCGACATAACCCCGAAAGATAGAATCCCGAAAGACAAAATCCCGAAAGCCGAAATCCCGAAAGACAAAATCCCG